>QZLH01000992.1:0-28971 GCA_003833135.1 Oehlia diaphana | reverse complement strand
CAGTCAATAAAGATTCATCATTCTTATATAACTAATATTTTACATTTGCTGTTTTTTGAAATATATAAACTTAATTAACTTAATTCCAAAAATCAGCCCATATGTATTGTTATTGAAAGATATGCTGAAAGGATACTTACATCAATATTAATACGATCAACATCATCAAGATACCTTCTACGAACATTTAAATCATCAGCGGCAAGTAAATTCAAAGCAGGTTCCATTCTTTTCCACTTTTCCAACATGTAAAAGGTAGAATTCCACCTTGTATTAACGTCAAGCTCGGGTGCCAGATAATCGATTCCCTTCACCTTACATAGTGTTTTTAATGAGTCACGCACTGGCTGAGAGGATTTAATGTAAGACATTAGAGATCTTACTTTCTTAACAGATTCACTAATTAGATCTAATCCTTTGTTAACTGCAAGATTCAAAACATGCGCAACACATCGGTAATGGGCGAAATCTAGATTCCAAAATTCTTCTTCGAGTTCTTCTACTATAAACTTGCCACAAGTAACCATCGAGGATGCATTATCAGTTGTTAGCGCTAAAGTTTTCTCAGCTAAACCGAACTTACGAAGAACCTCCATTATTGCATTCGCCATGTTATATCCACTATGTCGAACTTCGATTGGTATAATATCAAGAAGGAAATTTTTTAGTTTCCAAGAAGAATCTACATAATGAATGGTAAGACTCAGAAATGATGAGCTATTTGAGGCTGTCCACATATCTGAAGTCAGGGCTATCTTTCCTGAAATTTGTTGTACCGCCAATTTAACGACTTCTAATTTTTCCACAAATAAATTTACAACATTGTCTTTCAAAGTGTGTCGATTGTGAAATCGATATCTCAGATCAAATTTGGCAATCATTTGTCGCCATTCTTCACATTCAACAACATTAAAAGGTTGAATATCACACACAACCCAATTAGCAACCAACTTTTCATGTTCCTCCTGTTCATTTTTGGGATGAGGATCAACACGGTAATCATGCATAGTTTTTTGGCATTGTTTTGGTGCTGCAATTTTGTGAGAAGACAAGTGTCTTCTTAAAGTAGAAGTTCCTGATTCAGCTGAAAATATAGCATTACATTTTTTACAAACAGGACGACCAGGATATTTGGCCGTTTTAGTATCAAAGTGATCTCATACAGATGACTTAGAAGCACCTCTTTCCCCTTTTTTATTTCATGATCGTGATTTAATAGATCGCGTTCCTCTTTTACTACGCTGGATAGGAACTTCAGGCCTAGTTCCATTATCATCATCATTTTCAGCCGCGTGTTCATCAGCCACGTGTTCGTCTTCAACCATGAGCTCATCTTCGTCTTCAGCTATGTGTTCATCTTCAGCCACAAGTTCGTCTCTGTCTTCACCTTCATCTTCAGCCACGAACTCATCTTCACCTTCAGTCACGTGTTCGTCATCATATTCAGCCACGAGTTCGTCCTCAGTCATATCATCCATAGTTTCTTCTTCGTCTTCAAATTCAGTAGCATCTTTATATTCATCTTCTGAATATTCTTTGCTTTTCTTCATTATAGTTTTACATATATTGAGTTCGCGTGTGTGTTTAAGTAAGAAACGATGAATTGTTCAGTTAACAAACCGTGGGATTTAATTCATTTAAATAAGAAATTGAATTGTATTAAATGGCGAAGTACTTAAATTAGAAATTGGAATCGAGAATTGTAACTGAAGTTACAATTATAGTAATAACGAAACATTTTTGCGAAACTCCGAGGATTGGTTTAAAACTTTATATAACTTTATTAAAATAAAATCATTTCGAAAATTTAGAAAATTCAAAATGGAACATTAAAAAAAAAATCGCCAGAATAGAAATAGATGATGAGCACAAAAATCTGGCTTATTTTTATTGGATACAAAAAATCATGTGATCGGTCCCGGTCCGGACCGGTCCTCAAATAGACCGTTGTAATACCTAAGCCTGTGATGAGTCACGTTGCCACCTTAGATATTAACAAACGTCACTCTTTATTATTAATATAAATGAATACAATAATATGCTTGGTTTAATAACATGTATAAATTAAATATTAGTAAAAAAATTTTAATATATTTATTCGTTCTTTAATAATTTTAATTCCCATTTTTCGAGTTATTCTTTTGGGGAAGTCATATTTGACGTCCTTTTATAATTGTTCCCTCACCTCATACTTCCTTTGTCTCATTGGTCCTTCTCATTACACATTACATCAGTCTTAAAGTCATACACTTAATGATCTACTGTGACACTTATCATTGTTGATCGTTGATCATCCCATAGTTTAACGTCATTGCGGACCTTAATTGGTCCATATTTTATACCAATAGTTTAGAGTCATTTCGGACTCCCAATAGTTTAAAGTCGTTTCGGACTCCCAATAGTTTAAAGTCGTTTCGGACTCACATGATTAAATAAACTAAACTAACTAAATTAAACAAAATAAAATTTATACAGTAATTTTAAATATAAAACTGCGCCACATAATTAATAAATTTACTATGTATACCACGGCATTACACCGTGAAGACCGGTCCCAAGACCGACGCAGGACCGGTCTTTGCTAGGACCGATCCAACCCTACTAAATAATCTATTGTTGAAAAAAAAATAATAATAAAATTACTAAATGAAAAAATTCTGATCCAAAAAAAAATTAAAAATTACTAAGCCAAAGTCCGATCTATTGTTACAAAAAAAAAAAAAATCCTGAAGTTAATTTATTACAATAAAGATAAAAAAAATTACTAATCGTAAAAAGAGCGATATTGTTTTTACAGTTTATTAACTTAATAAGTTAATTGTCTATTAGTACTTATTAATATTAGCAAAATTTTAATTACCGGAAACTAAATAATATTTTACATTAGTAATCAATGGATTTGCTGATCAATTATTATATGAATACGGAAAGTTCCAGGTGCAGACAATCATCGCATTAACTGTTAAAAAAAAAATTTAGCCGTAGTAGTAGCATTAGTAATCCATCAATCAATTATACAATCACGGGAATCGTCGGTTACAAACCAATTTATTTAGTATATTAGAATACTAGAATGCAGTGAAAATAGGTCTGATTTTTATGAACAATTTATGATGGCATAAGTAGGAAATAAATGTAATAAATTACACAATTTATATGCTTATACAACTAACAACGAATTGTGTGCAAGTGTTATACAGTATATGAAATATTATTATTAGTTATTAAACGCCAATCACACGAAACAAATGTTGCGGTATTGTGAACTTTTTGATTTATTTATATATTTACAAATTCATTACAAAAACAATTTTGCATAAGTAGTTTATTGTCATATTGTTACAAAAAAAATCATTTTTTTTAATCATAAAAAAATTCCATTGTAGATTTAAAAAAAATTACATCCTCTGTACATATATATTGTTACATATCTCAAAGAAATTCATTATAGCAATCTATTGTTATAGAAAAAAAAAATATCTCATTAATTAATATGAAAAAAAGAAAAAAACCAGAACAATTAATTATAACGATCTATTGCTACTGTCAATCGAATAATCATGTGACCGACGATCATGTTACGAATGTTGCAAATGTTACGAATGTTTAATATGTTAAACATGTTTAACATATGCAACATATTTAACATATATAACATATGCNGGGGAAAAAAAAAAAAAAAAAAAAAAAAAAAAGTTTTTATAAAAGAAAATTACAGTTCCACAATTTTTCGTACGACATATCACAAAATCAATACATTAAAATTGATTGACAATCAATTCTTGTTTTGTATTACTGTAACTTTAACCCCTAGGTATTACACATTACTGAATTCGGTAGATAAAATGAAAAAACTCACGTTCAAACGTATTTGAATTAGAAATTATTAATCCAATCAGATTGACAAGTCCCTCACATAATTTAAGGATCGGTCAGAATTAGTCTGACAATATTTCAATTTTTTTTTTAAAAAAACAACCGGACTTTATATTTTTGAAAGTTGATAATTTTAAAAAATTTTTATGATTAATATTAAAAATTTGTCCGTACAAGTAAACTGAAAACGGGATCCGGATCTGGATTTGGGCCGGAAAATTTTCTCTCGAAATTCACACGGGCCAGCACATGATTTTTCGGTAAATCCGGATTTTCGTACAAATAGACCA
This sequence comes from Oehlia diaphana, assembly GCA_003833135.1. Lineage (NCBI taxonomy): Eukaryota > Fungi > Glomeromycota > Glomeromycetes > Glomerales > Glomeraceae > Oehlia > Oehlia diaphana. The sequence goes on along the minus strand of QZLH01000992.1, from coordinate 24,805 downwards.
AAATCGCCTTACTTCCTGGCCGAAATTAAGCTGGCCGATTTTTTTGTTTTAACACTAAATTTGATGTACAGTCTACCCACCCCCTCTATAGTCACTTCCTGTACAATCACATAATATAAGACCGCATATCCCATATAAAAACTAACAACTATGATCATAAAATAATCACACACTTGGAATTAATAATTAGTAATGATACATAAAATTCCTCTATACAATACTTTTCAATATAATCAATATACCCACACCTTTTATCTTTGGTCGGCTATAGAAGAGCGATTGTATTAATCATTATAGATAAATAAAATGGATTAATGGGTCTGAAATTAAGTAATGTAAAATATTAATTGATTGACATGTGGTTTATTGTATTTTTTTTTAACAAGTCCAATTAAATTAACGTCTAAAAATTGCAAATATTGCTATTAATGTAATAAATTAAATGTGATTTACTGTATTCTGAGTCAATAACGGAGTATCTGGCGTAAAATATCTAATGCCAGAATCAATTTTATATGGAATATATGGAATGATGCTACCAATATTCTTGGTTGTAAAAATTTAAATTCGGGATGAAAAATAATTATTATTACAAATATAAAAGGCAATTCGCACTTAATATTATTGGTGTTTATCTATGATTTATAATGTAATATAAATATATAATCAATAACCTTGGATTTTTGTTTTATTCTAAATATAAAATGCAAAGTTTTGGTCAAAGTTGGGATGCAAGTAGTATAAATAGATAATTTTCTAGCAATTATTCTTTTGATTGCCGCAGTTAAATCAAATGTAAAAGAAGCGGTATTTATTATCAAATGCTTATCGGTGCATGTTTCTTTTAATAACTCAATTCATAAAATCAGTTTATTTCATGTGACATTTTTCCGAGTTACGTCAGTTACCGTCAATCGAATAATCATGTGACCGACGATCATGTTACGAATGTTACGAATGTTTAATATGTTAAACATGTTTAACATATGCAACATATTTAACATATATAACATATGCAACATATAACACATATTTAACATATTACATTTGTTAAATATGTAGCATTTATTTAATATTTTTAACATGATTAGCATAGGTTTTTTTTTATTATAAATACATGCGTTCTAAATCAATGTAATGATAGATAATTCTGTTATATTTTAATAAAGCATTTATTAAATAAATTATCTCATTGTTAATTTTTAGGTTTTGTTATATTTTGTAATCGATAATTGCGTCTGAGTGTATGCTGTGTATGCATTACCGTATTCGCATATTGATTAAATTTTGTTAAATTTTGTTGTTGTGTTACCTTCGCAAATTGATCGACCGTGACATATTTATTAATATTTTAATATACTTTATTTCACTACGCATTTACCGTCATTTATAATACCTTCTGCTTACCATATACAGTACATATAAGCTTATTCTTATAAGCATTCAAGAACTGGCTTAACACTACAATAAATAAATAAGTAAATTACGTCAGTCTATTATTGAGCTTGATACAACCAACCATAATATAGTTATTATTAATAATAAGGATCGGCAATTGCCGCGCCGCAGCCGCAACATCGACAAAGAATGTATTCGGGAAAAAAATAAATTTTTCGGAGAAAACCCGAAAACTCGAAAAATAAAGAAAGAATAAAAAAAAATAGAAAGAAAAAGAAAATTTGGGATATATTACACAATTTAAAACTATTTATACATGCTAGTCTAAACGTTACGGTTACACACCTTACGTGTATTTTTTAGTTATAGAAGATAGGTGTATTTTTTTTATTTATATAAATTGATTATAAATATTAAATTGCAAATATGGCGAATAATAATGATGATAAACTAAATAAATAATGAAAAAGAAAAATGGTTAATTTCAAATTTTAGTTTAGAAATTGATTTTTTTCTTTTATTGTAATAATGTTTTTCCCTTTTTTTGAAAAATAAAAAGGATTTCACTTTGAATTGATGGCCTTTTATAAACATTTTATATACAATTAAAGTTTCTAGAATGAATGCAATAAATTCCCATCTTTGATTTTTAAAAAAGTATAAAAATCAAACTTTAAACCACCATTAGGAATATGCTCTGTTTGTTACATGAACTTTTTTGTTGTTTCTTTAGAATTTTCTTGAATTCTTATGATGAATTCTTTTTTTTTTTTTTTTTTTTTTTTTTTTTTTTAATTTTTTTTTTTTTTTTTTTTTTATTTTTTTTTTTTTTTTTTTTTTTTACAATCAGTCTTATAAAAATTACGCAAAATGATTAAATTTTTTTACAGATATCGCAACTATGTAACGTAAAGAAAAAAGTATTGTAACGTAAAAAAAAAAAAAACTTCATTTTTTGTTAGTGATCTACTACTGTATTTAGTTAGTTTTAGTAACTTTCTAAAAATCATTGTTTTTTTTCTACTACGTGTAAATTTAATAGAGTAAGAAAAAAATTTTTTTTTTTTCGTATAGGCGTATATATATGAGTGATTTCGTGGAAGGATAAAATTATTTCTTTTTGCAAAAAAAAAAAAAAAAGAAGGATAAAGAATTATGAACCAAACAAAATCAATCCCTCTAAGTGGAAATGATGTTATTGATAATTTTATCAAACACACTTTAACTAGAAAAGAAGGGAGAATGGAATTTGTTCCTTACGAAAAATTTAAGGATGTAAAATATATTGTCGAAGGAGGATTTAGTAAAATCTATAAAGCGACTTGGACTAATGGTCCAATAACTAATTGGAATGATGTAAACCAACGTAAGGGAGAAATGACAGTTGCTCTCAAGGAACTTTCTAATTCTAAAGATATAACTTCTAATCAATTAAATGAGGTAAAACATCTTATTATAATTTTTTAACTATTAATTAAATAAATAATAATCAATTTAATAATAATTATTTTTTAGCTCAAGATATTTAATGATTATGTTTCGAGTCGTGAATATTGTAAGCTTTTGGATTTTATAATCAACACATATTATGGAATTACCCAATGTCCTACTACCCAGAATTTTATGATAATCACAAAATACTGCGAATACGGTGACTTATCGAATTTTATAACCAATAATTTTTACAATATGAACTGGGAAATAAAGTTACATATTTTGTATTATAGTATACTTGGGCTTAAATCTATACATGACGCAAATGTAATTCACAAAGATTATCATAGTGATAACATTTTTATAGATAAGGAAAATGATTTGTTACTAGCGATAACAGGTGATTTAGGATTAAGTAAATCATCATTTGATGATGATGAAGATAATGAAATATATGGTGTTATTCCCTATGTTGCACCAGAGATTTTTCAAGGACGAAAATATACTAAAGCTTCAGATATTTATAGTTATGGAATGATTATGTGGGAATTAATGACAGGTAGAAGACCATTTTGGGATCGACATCATGATATAGATCTAATTATTAAAATATGTGATGGTCTTCGTCCTCCAATTGTTACAAACGCACCTGAAGGTTATATTGAATTAATGCAAAGCTGTTGGCATCTGGATCCAGATAAAAGACCAACTGCAGCTGAACTGCAAAAAAATGTTGAGAGTATACTTATTCAAGAGCCATTTAATAAAACTAAATTTATTATATCACCAGACATTGGACCTAGAATACCACATATTATATACAAAAGTGGTTCTTTAAGCGCAATAATAAAATCTGTAAAATCTGTAAAATCTACTGGAAGCTTAAAAGTTCAAGGTAAATTTACTTATGATTATTATTGTTTTAAAAAATTCTCTTTCATGGTATATAAAATTTAAGATTTATCTTCAGGTTATTTGACAAAATTTGATACTCATGTTGGTATTAATTCCAACGAATCTAATAATGATGGCAATAAAGGTAATAAGTAATATCTACAACCGATAATAATATTTTTGAAGACTAATTATTATTATTATTATTACACAGATTATGTTTCTAGAGATCTCAAATTCGAATAATGATAATATAATTAGTATATTAAAATCTGTATAATATTCTCACTTTTTTCAATTTATCTTATATATTATCTCTGTATGAAGATTTCCTATGTAAACTATTCTTCTCTAAAGTGTAATATTTTCTTTTAATAAATATTTATTAGTTTAACACAATAAAATCATCTATCATTATAATCAATTATAATAAAAATTTGTTTGTTATGAAAAAATTTATTTTATCGCAAATTTTGACAACTAACTAGTAAGTTGCTACTAGTCTTACCCCATAGTTTTACTTTATTAAAGTTCGAGAATTGATATACTATAGGTAATTAAATCATTTACATTTTATACATTTCATATACAGTATAATATTATTAATTTAAAATCTATTATTTTTTGTATTCATCTAACTAGTTCTTATTATCTGTTTATCTACGTATCATAAAATTTATTCTTATTTAATTTTTTTTTATTTGCACAAAATTTCAGCACCACGTGATCTAATATGTAATTAATGTTCATAAACATATAAAGCCCTCCATAGCCGCATTTCCATTAGGGATAGTGAGCAGTAGTAGGCTTGTGTCAACCTTTTAACTGTGTCCAATTCAATTTACCACAAGATATGATATCAACCTAAAATATAGTTTATCCGATTATCTGGATCTTACCGCCAATATTGTTTTGTTTTCACATTAGCTCTGTTTCATTTCCAATCGGTTGCATTTTTTTGGTCAGGTTTAGTTTAGTTTGATTTCGTCTGATTTTTGTGCAACACATGAAATAATATCTGACCTTTTGGCTCATAAAATTTTTGAGTTTCTTAGGTCGAACATGTATCACAAATAGAATGGCTTATAATTAGGGACGATCATGGTTCGAACCGAACCATTCAGTTAGTTCTGTGAACCAAACTGATTTGAACTAAACCCTTTCTAGTTTAACCACTTCACATCAATTAAAAATACTTTTTATTAGATGTAAATGAAAGGAAACAGGAGAATTTATCCGAATTTATATAAAAATAATTAATAAACTTTTAAAACTTATAATATTCTTTTGTGTTTTAATAATTGATTTTCCCAGCGTAACCTGAAAAAAATGTCACGAAAAATCACGTGATATTTTTTGTCACTACCGTCACACCCCACTGCATTTCCATTTTCTATAAGTATCTGAGGGACTCAGTTTTTTTCGAGTAGGTAAAATCTTATTCGTCACGCCTTATTCGTCACATGTGCGCCACACTTAATTTCAGTCAAGTTGCGTAATGCCGCCCATTTCGTGACATTTTTTTCAGGTTACGCTAGGGAAGTCGTTTTAATTGTAATGGATTGTAATGTATTTATCAAGTTAAAATGAATAATTGATAATTTGTATAATTTAATTTATTTAATTACATAATATGAAACAACAAACCAAATAAATTCGTTCAATTCAATTAAAATAATTTAAATTGAGTTCAGTTTGGTTCAAGCTGAATTGATTGAACTGAACTGTGATTGACCTGTTTCGGTTCAAAGTGTGAATGAATTGAACCATGAACCAGTGACTCAGTTTGAACCACCGGTTCACTGAATTGTGACCATCTCTACTTATAATACACACGACCGAAAATAGACGGGCTATTCATCTACAAAAAAAAATGAGATTACTCAGTAACTTAATTTTTTGATGCATCACAGATAGCGAATATCCGCACGTGTTCATATCCACCGATCTGCATGAAATATAATTCCATGACCCGAAGGAAAAAAAATATCAACACACGGAGTAAAAAATTAATGAATAATCATTTGCGTGCAAAATATATTACTCATTATATTACTCGTCACCCATTTAATAAAAATTTATTGTTATATCATATTAAAGAAATTCTAGACCGATCTTCTAATTCTTGTACAACTTATTTATTCACCTCAATGAAAAAAATATAAATAGATAATTTGAAATTGCATTTCTATTTTTTCTGATACATTTCTCCTTTGCATATACTATGCATTTATTTTCTTTTCTTTTATTCTGCAAAACTTTTAGCTTTCTTGTTGTTGTGTTAGTTTCATCATGATGTTCACCAGAATACGAAGACGAGGCTTTTATTTATGAGTTTATCAATCTCTCCCATTTACCGATTCAATATACATGTACTTAGTTACAATCAGTATGACACATAAAAAGAATTTTATTTATTATACAATTATTTAACTTGATTTTAATAAGATTGTCTTAAATTGTAAAGATAGTATCCGAATCAGCCTTCCTCAACGATTGGAACTTGGAACTCATCTGGTACCCAACCTTCAGATGATGAAATTTTCGTATTGAAGTAACCAGTAACTGGTGTTTATGAGTTTCGACCATTTATTAGTTCCTATCAAAATTTGAGTAAATAATAATAATAATTATGATAATTATGAATTAACATATTGCTTTGCATCTTAACTAACTTTTTTCTTAATCGGTAATATAGTTATTGAAATACCGGTTGAAAGCCCTAATATTGGTGTCCCTTTCATTATTAATAATAGGTTAGTATTTGAGGGAAAATTCGTTAACTATGTGTAGAAAAAATCGAATCCAAAGATTCGCCTTTGCTCGTCTGAGGGAAATCAACTTACATGCATAGACTAGTTTGTTATATTATACGTTGATTACATTCTATATGCAATCTTTAAACTGAGCGTCTTTCTGCCTAGATTCATCTATCTGAATGGTATGAAGTAGAATCAGAAAGAGTAGAAACTGCATCCCTAGAAAATGATTAATACACAAATCATACACGAAAAAATCTTGATGAATTTTTGAACGAAATGGAGAAATTACAATGTGTATAAGTAATAACAAAATGTATAGTACAAAAATAATATGGTCTTTGTAGGTTCAACTAGTTCTAGTACATAGTACAATGACGCTTAATCTAAAATGTTGTTATGTGGGCTTCCATTTTTTCTACACATTATCGACGAAATAACACTTACTGTAATTCTTTAATATATTCATATTTATACTTAATTATAAACAATGTATTTTTTAAAGCACTAATAGCACTAATGAAAGATTCAATATCGAATGTGATGCCTGTAATCTCAATGCCAGTAGGACAAAGCTTTGGGAAAGATATCACTCTTCATGCTTAATAAAGGTAAAGAAGTAAAGAATTCAATCCTTAATAATATTAATTACTTTAGTAGTAGTAAATAAGACTATGTTATCCTTAAAATAGAATTTGGCATCTGATTTTTGTGCGAAGGGTAAAGATCTTCAAGCTGATATTGTGACTCAAGTAGATTGTTCACCGCATCAAGATGGGATCTTTTTAGGTAAATTTGAGTAAATATTTGGTTTTTTGTTATCTTTCTTAAAAATCGAAATATTATTACATTATAACAGACTTAATAAATCTAAAACTTCAACCGTAATATCTTCTGGTTCACCTACGATGGTGAACTCAACAAGTGGTGTAGTCTCAGAACGTGGACTTGTAGGCGTAATTATTGGATCGATTATTGGTACAGCTTCTATTTCTTTTATAATAGGTTATTGGTTTATCAAGCGCAAACTCTCCAAAAATTCACAATCTCTTAAAATTGCTCATTCTATAATAATTAGATTAAATTTTCAGAATAAGTATTGTTACATTTTGTATATATAATTGATAAATTCAGCTATCAGAGAAATTGACATTCGTGTTCCAAATAAAATAGCTAGCTTATAGTATTGTAAAAGTATTACTGTATTAATAAAAAAGTAATAGTAATGGAGATAATGAAATAGAATGGACTGTTCTTATAATGCCCATTACATTTTTTGGTATACATTTGTTATTAGGACTGGAGGTTTTAGGAACTAAGTCCTAATGGTTGAGTGGCAAGACGCTCAGAGAGAAGGTCTATGTTTAGCATTACAATATACGAGTTGACATAAACAATTATCGTCGTTAATCTGGATGTTGCACGATAAACTTGTCTTTGCAATGATCGCGAATAAAGTGATGAACAGATGGCAACTCACTCACATGGTTCGTGTCAAATAAACAATAATAAAAGATGTCTTGTCAGGCTGGCACTATGAATTTCGGCCCGTATTATGAATTTTATATAACACAAAAAATTTCATGTTACCTGATGGCTAGGGTTATGATCATAACCATTTAACCGACCTTTTAACCGCCATTAAATAAATTATTTAAGTAAAATGGTATAACCGATCATTTAACTGACCGTTTGCAGCTGATTTCATAATGTACAGGACACTTGGCAATTTTTGAAAAATAACGAACACATGATTTATCTAATATCACGTGATACCCTTTTTTGGAACCAAAGTGATAATTGATTGGCTGATTGGCTACTGACAAACCCGACGATCTGACAGCTCTTGGCAAAATTTGCCAAGTGTCTCGTACATTATGAAATCAGCTGTAAATTGCTATAACCGATTATAACCGAACTACTGGTATCTAAACTTTTATCTGAAATCCCGTAATTTATAATGCTGGTCGGTACCGTAAATTTGGCCAGAATTCAAAATATTTCAGCATTTAAAACTGGTTAATTTAACCAGTTACAGCTGATTTATAATGTACGGAAATTTTAAAGAACTCAGAAATATTCGGTAAAGGTTTATATAAAATAAAAATTATACGCTAATTTTGGAGTACTATTCCGAGAATGGCGGTATAATTTAATCTTATTTTGAGCTTTACCGAATATTTCCGAGTTCTTTAAAATTTGCTAAGTGTCCCAACCTTTTTGAAATCAGCTGTAATTTACAGCTGATTTCATAATATACGGGAAACTCGGTAAGATTCGGTATAAACTCAGAATACTGCTCCAACAGTGCTCCGAATCTAACCGAGTTTTGCCGAATGTACTGAGTTATCTCTCGGTATTTCCCGTATATTATGAAATCAACTGTAACCGGTTAAAAATTGTTTTTTACGTAACCGGTTACAGTAACAAATGTCTTACCCGGTTCCAACTTCTATGCAAGTATGATGAATATGATGATTATTACGTTGAAACTAAATAAATAATGAAAAAGAAAAATGATTAATTTCTAATTTTAGTTTAGAAAATCCGGAAAATAGTTGATAAGCTATAATTATAATTTTGTGATAAATTAATTCGGCGGAATACGGGAAAATACTTTACTTTTTTTTTGTAATAATGTTTTTTCCCTTTTGAAAACTAAAAAAGATTTTACTTTGAATTGATGGCCTTTTATAAAACATTTTATATCTAATTAAAGTTTCTAGAATGAATGCAATAAATTCCCATCTTTGATTTTTAAAAAAGTACCAAAATCAAACTTTTAAAGCATTATTAGGAATATGTTCTGTTTGTTACATAAACATTTTTGTTGTTTCTTTAGAATTTTTTCGAATTATTATGATGAATTAATTCTTTTTATTACAATCAGTCATTAAAAAATTACGCAAAATGGTTAAATTTTTTTACAGATATCGCAACTATGTAGTTAGCAATAACTTTCTAGAAATCATTGTTTTTTTTTTCTAACTACGTGTTGTTCAATAATTTTAATAGAGTATATATATGGGCGTGGAAATGATGTTATTGAAAATTTTATTAAACACACTTTAACTAGAAAAGAATTTGTTCCTTATGAATAATTTAAGGATTTAGAATAATAAATTGCCAAAGGAGGATTTAGTAAAATCTATAAAGCGACTTGGATCAATGGTTCAATAACTAATTGGAATGATGTAAAACAATGCAAAGGAGAAATGACAGTTGCTCTCAAGGAACTTTCTAATTCTAAAGATATAACTTCTAATCAAGATTATGTTTCTAGTCGTGAATATTGTGAACTTTTGGATTTTATAATCAACATATAATTCCTTAACCTCTTATAAATAATACTAATGAACTTACTGAACTAAGCATGGAAAATAATTTAATTGTGAAATTGGGCGTTATATAGTATCTCATATATCAGAAGGTGATGGTTACATATGGGTTTACATATTAAATCAGAAAAAGGGCACTCTTCTTTTGACATAGCATGTTTAATAATATTTCATATTTGTAATGTATAGAACAAACTATTTAGCGAAATCAAGTTAAATATATTTACAAATAAAATACGTAATCTATTATAGCGAAAGTAATTCTTATTAGTTTATTATAAAGTTACTTTATGTACTTTTAATTTTATAACATTTTTTTGCCAATAAAGAAATACATCACGATAAAAAAAATTACCAAAAATAATTTCACAAAAAAATTTTTTTTAGTTAGCAGACCAAAAATTTTTAAGGTTTAATTACACAATTTATTTATATTTGTTTATATATTTATATTTTCATATGCGGCTGCCACCATGGGGGGTAGGCTTCTGCATCCGCATCACGTTTAAATGACGGTGTTGCATCTATGAATTTAAATTATCATTAAAAGAACCCTTAATATTATATTAATATGAATAAAAAAAATTTTCTTTTAAAGTGATGATTTATTTACTCGCTAAAACAATAGTAAAGGCGAATATTAGCAATAAGCATTTGAATTTCATTATTGATTTTGTGAGTGTGATATAATTATAGAGATATATAATTTTTAATTCGTTGTTTATTAATCTGTTAAAGAAATTTTTTCACCTCTTTCTCAAGGTGTTTATATAAGAAAGTTTTTATAATAACACTATTTCAAATTATTTAATGAATCAATGAAGAGGAGGTGTACAAAAGTATTTATTCCACGTTTTTCTATATTGCGCCATAGCTATGTTAAAATTTACAATTGAAATATGAGGAAATTCGAAATTTTTGTTATTTTAGTGTAAAATTACGTTATTAATGTGGGCGAAGTAAAATGTACAAGAGTATTTTTGACACGTTTTCTGCATTGTGGCATGTTAAAATTATTTTAGCCGCGATCATTTGTAAAATTGCATTATTAATGTGGGCGAAGTAAAAACGTACATGGGTATTTTTGACACGTTTATTGAAGAGAAGTCACTTTAAATTAATAATGAAAAAATACGAGATTTTGATGTTTTTAATTATTTTAAGCCGCAATTATCTAAAAAAATTTTTTTAATTAACTATAAGAGTATTTTGCCACGTTTTTTTACATTGTGCCACAATCTGAATGAACAGCGCCACTTTAAATTAATAATTTGGAAATACTGTAGATGATTTCTATTTAAAATCGTGACAGTATACTGTTCAAAATGGTAACTAAGAATAAATAATCATTAGTATCAACACGACGATAATGACGATAATAATATTAATTAGTTATTGACATTTTATATTTTTTAAGAAATGAAGTATTAAAATAAACTAACCTTTTATAGAATACTGAAAATTCGGTAGATGTAAATTTAATAAATAGTTATTGGATGAGGGAGTAGCTATATCGGTCACAGGACCGAATGATTGGATGAAAATGGGCTACGTAGTGTCCATTTTCACCAATCAATGAAGGTCCCTGTGACCGATATAGCCCCACATCCAATGTGTTATCGTTCTGACGTTTTTGAAGTTTTATTTAACTTTCTATAAATTTCATTTTTATACTATTTTTAATCCACTATATAAGCTTTATTTAAACTTTTCCTATATAATATTCATTTACACCATATTTTTTTACTCCACTTTATTATATCAATCGTGTGTTATTGCTATGCCTAATAAAAAGATCGGTCTATGAAAATCTGCATGTTCCTATTGGGCTGAACGATAACAAAGATTATAAGTACCGATAAAACATTTCAATATATAAAATATTTAACAAATAAAATTCAATTTTTTATTGTTTCGAATTATAATCTGTTATTTATTACTATTACTAGTATTATTATTATAAATTTAAATTTAAATGATGATTATAGTGTAATTTATTTTAATCTTCCACATTAGGATAATATAATTTATTTAGTTATACATCTAATATTCTAAAAAAATCCACATCAGATATGTCGCGTATAGTTATTAAATATAAAGAATAAATTATTTTTTCCTTAGAAATACTTTTATTAAATTTACTTATACAAAACGATTATTAAAAGATTGATTACAAATTATATACAGTAATGTATTATATATACAAAGTTTATTTGATACTTACTGCCTCATGGCTCATTCGCGTCGCGTTGTTTATATTTATCTCAGCTATTTGTCATATTTGTCACCTGCATAATAGGACCAAAATATATATAAAAGTGTCAGCGTATTTTGAACTAAAAAAAATCATGAAAATCTTTCCTTTTTTGGATATTTTTGATAATGCCAGTCAGAATTTTATTTCCTATTATAGTAACCGACTGACATTATCATAATTCCGGCCCTGAAAAAATGCGTACAGCTCAAAGTAAAAAATTTTTTCATCACCTGACCCCTATTTATATATTTCTGGGTCCTTGGGTCCTTGCATAATATGTCACTGAAGCCATATAGATGTGCGAAAATATGAAAATCACAATGATCGTATTACGATATGATACAATCACACCATGAGGACATTACGGAACTACATATGATATGAATATTATCGCCTTCGCGTTTCTAGTTCTTAAGATATTTAGCATCAGCTACTTAAAATACTTCAAAATTATATAAAATTTTATTATATACTTGAAAATAATACACAATAAAGGAAGTAAACATTATTTTAAATGTTTTAGATAAAATATTTATAATTTTTTTATTGAGATCTTGTAAAAAAAAAGTATAATAATATTATCAAGCGGTAAAAACATATAAAAACTAAGAACAAAGAAACCAGTGGTCCTATTTGGATAAAAAAACTTCGCTTATATAGAGTTAGCACACACAACCTTAACTTTTAACATTAGCTGCTCTTCTATGTATGTGTGCTGAGAAAAATAAAAAACTATAAAAAATTTTGCGAAATTTAATATGGATTTTTGTGTAACAATATTAATTTTCACACGTATATTTATTCGTTTCATACAAAGAAAACGCCAAATGTTTTTTACAATGATCGATTTCAAGATATAGATTCGACCAGGCTGGTTTTATATAAAGTCGGGTTCATATCTGATAGCGTTGTAATCCATAACTTAAGTAACAACAGTGCATTCGAAGTAGATGGTACAATAAGAATGGAACCGCGAGACATAATTTATAATCATTTTCCCACACAGCCTCAACGTATCTTTTCCGGTGAATAGGGAATCAATGTTTATCGTGTACCCTCCTACCGAAACGGTGCCAGCAGATGTACTAATCACAGGTAATTATTATTTTTTTTATTGTATCATGTACAGTACAATTTTTATATTATCGTCCGTTCCCGGCAACGTTTATTCCATAATAATAAAGCATTTGTTATACAGTACAAGCAACACAAACAATAAATTTATTTGATAAATTTATTACATATTTGATAATACTATATGTATAAGTAAAAATAATTCATAAATAAGTTATAAGTTATGGAGAACAAAACAAGAATTCGAAAAATTCATAATTATTAATTAACGATAGACAATAGGTCTTCCATCTGGAGCTCCTGAAGTCACATTCTCAGCAATTTCCGTAACTACTTTCTCAGCTACTTCCGGAATTTCGCTTGCATTTTTCACAACAGCTTCGACAACTATTGCAGAATCATTTTTTAATTATAAAGAATAACATACTTTAATGTTAAAATTTAAACAATGAATATTACCGTGACTAGGGGTTTGCCTCCTAACTTCATTTGCCAATACTTCGGTAATTTTTTCGGCTGTCTTTCTACTACTCATATTTCGAAATTACGAAGGTTTATGTTTGTTTTTACGTTGTTTTTATGTTTATTTTTATTATTTTTGTTTTGTAAGATAGGATTGGAAAATATTAAACCTATATATACTATAATCATTATATATATCTTAATCAATCACTGATTTTTGTATCGCAAAGATGTGAGTCATAGATTTATTCAAATGATTCATTAAATAAAGTAATGAGCGTTTATAGATTTATTCAAATGATTCGTTAAATAAAGTAATGGGCGTTCATAGATTTATTAAAATGAATTCATTAAATAAAGTAATTGGCGTTCATAGATTTATTAAAATGATTCGTTAAATAAAGTAATGGCATTCATAGATTTATTAAAATGAATTCATTAAATAAAGTAATGAGCGTTCATAGATTTATTCAAATGATTCGTTAATTAATAAAGTAGTGAGCGTTTGTATATTTATTCAAATGATTTATTAAATAAAGTAATGAGCGTTCATAGATTTATTCAAATGATTCGTTAAATAAAGTAATGGGCGTTCATAGATTTATTAAATAATTCGTTAAATAAAGTAATGGGCGTTCAAAGATTTATTAAAATGAATTCATTAAATAAAGTAATGAGCGTTCATAGATTTATTAAAATGATTCGTTAATTGATTAAGTAATGAGCGTTCATAGATTTATTCAAATGATTTGTTTAAAGTAATGCTTAAATAATACTTGGTTACACAAATTATTTATATGTAAATCATTAAGTCACATTAAAGACCTATCCGTTTGACGCGAAATTTCTCTAGAATATATTTCTGCTGTTATTCTACCATTATATGCATTATGATCTCTATGATCTCTTTATTCCGCCAAGTGTAATAGGAAGAACTTTAGAATTACAAACATGTTACACAAAGTCAATATATTGGTTTTATACCCTTTAAAGACCAAAATATTAATGAAACTTGGGTCTTTTTTCTTACAAAAATCCTTTTATATTCACGTGAACAAGGTTGAAATATGAAGAGATGATTATTTCTTTTGAAACTTTTGTGAAACTCCAAGATTGGACGTTACGAAGTTAGTTTCTTATGAAATTTGATTTAGCAAATCAGAATCCTTTGACGATAAACTAAACTTTTGTTATACTCCTTTCCCAGAAATAAATTTTTATCACTCCGAAACGTAACATTATTTTTATATCCGAGCCAAATATTTTTATAAAAGCGCCATGTCAACCTCAACAGCTGAACACGACTCTTACTTGGTTGAGAACTGGGATACTTATCGATTTTTGAAAGAGAAGCTCGACGACGATGACTTGAGAATACTTCGCAAGCAAAAGGTTACGGGTCAGGATTTTCTTGACATGACCGAAGAAAGGCTTTTAGCTCCTCTAATTTTTCAGGTGGACCAGCTATGAGACTTGCAAAAGAGGCCAAGATCCTCAAAGAAAAACCAAAGCGTCCGTTCTCCTCGTACCAGAGTTTGAAGGAAATGTTAAAAAAATATGATATTGTTGGTAATGGTATAGGCACAATTCGGCAATTTCCGCCGAGTAAATTTCCCTCATATTCATTTGAAAAAAGATTGAAGTTATAGAACAACGTTTTCAAATATGTTTGGTTATTTTCCTGATCGAAGGGGCTAACTTTTTTTATCCTACATTCTAAGAAACTTATTCACTTGAAAGACGAAGACGAGGAGTTACAACAATGTATAAAGGAAATAAAGAGCAGACTGAGAAACATGGGGACTATGCTTGCTGATAGCAACGAAGCCATGCGCTGTAAATATATTTCGGCCATTCTCCATGCTTCGATCTATATCGTCAAAAGAATAACCGAGAAAGTGCTCTCCTCAACTCGAAGTTGTTGGTGAAGAAAGTACTGATCGGGTTGATTACGCAAACAAGGCCTCGAGGAACTTATTTGCATCACGGAAGGGAAGTTATATCAAGTGGTCATGGGATTTGCGCAGAATCTGGCCCAGTGTGAAAGTACGTTACAGGTGAGTAAAAATAAGAGAAAACGTAAGCCGGGCGAAGCATTTGGGGATGACTATTACTAAGTCTATGGGATCGTCACAGCCACGGAATGGTATTTTTTCTCGGATGGTATTTCATGCACGAGTAAAAATCCACTCAATAACCGGTTCAGCGATTCTGCCTTGAAAGAAGGTTCAAAGAAGAAAAAGAGTTGTGTAAAAACGTGAAGTGGGTGATGAAAGTTATTGTTGGGTTATTGAAGGATAGGGTGGATGTAGAGAGAGTGCCGGTAATGAAAAAGCAAAGGTTCAAGAGTATTTCGAAAAAGAGGAGGAGTAATAGCATAGACGTCATGTATCACGGACTTTTGTATTTATTTTTTCTTGACAATTTTCCGAGACCGCGAGGTACCGGAAATTTAGGACTTTATAACCTACTTTTTCTTTGCAAATTTCTTAGCAGAATGTACTGTATATATACTAACGGACTTTTGAATATTTTATATCTTTTATAAAAATATTATATGGAAATTGGCAAATTTGGAAAATTCAGGTTCGAATGATGCACAGAAAAAACGTTCTAGGGAAGGGAATCGGGTACATCAACCGAAAAATCCTCTAACAAGAAAGCGAAAAAGACTGATGGACGAGTACGCTGAAAAAACTTATTGAAGAGTTGTTCCCGGTGAAACAATGTCATGAATGAAGCTGGTGGTATTTTTTTGCAACTCTCCAACAAGATTGATAGTGCCGAATCTAAAAATAAAGATGCATCTCGAGGTCTTATTTACAGCTATTTTGATTTTATTTAAACGATACAAGGAGTTATGGCAAGGATGGATCTCAAGCGTTAGTTAAAAAAAGAGGTTAGGGAGGCGATTCTCGGGGTAATAAAATGCTCTGATGAAGCTTTGCGGAAAAGGATGGAGAGATCCAAAGAGATTTACAAAGCTTAAAATATTACAATATGAAATGTATGTAAAAAATTTTATATATAAATAATAATTTATTTGCAAAATTTTACAAATGAGCAAAATATTATTATTCATATAATTCGTGTCTGAAATAAATCTGTAAATCAAATAGTATGAAATAAGATTAGAAATTTTTTTTCGTTTATAAAGAATTTTTTAAAATTAATTTACATAATTTAAAATCTGCATAGATAACTACAAATTCGTTTTACAAAATTAGATTGTTTATTTATTTAATGGAAAATAATTTTTTAGGATTCAAAATAAAGTAAATATGAGTATTTTTATTCTTGAAAGATAATTTTTTTCCGCAATAATAATACAGTATTATTAAAAAAAATTTTTAAAATTTTTTTTTTCTAAATTAAGCCGGTTAGTTTAATGGTTATTGGATTAGCCGTCAAACTGTCCACTAATCTAAGTTATTTTTCATAAAACATTTTTTTTTTATTAAAAATTATATATTTTATTAACAATTTTTTTAAAAAAAAATGTTTATTTTTTTATATCTATTATGGATTGGCCGGTAAAAATTTTATTGGACAATCCATTAACGTATAACAAATATATTTCATTTTTTAAAAAAAAACTCCTTTACATTAAAAAAAAAACTGACAATCAGCCTTCTATATTAAAAAAAACTTTTTTTTTTTATTATAATAAACAAATCGCATTTTTTTTTAATATAAAAAATGCAATTAGTATTTTTTTTTTTTTTAAATAAAATTCAAAAATCGGTTTTTTATACATTTTTTTTAATATGGAAAACGGGTTTAATTTTTATTAATTTATTTATTTTGTAAAAAAAAACTTGAAGAAAAACGAAATTTTTTTTATTATTAAAATAAAACGAATTTTTATTACTATAATATGAAAAGTGGTTTAAATAATTATCTTTTTTTTTAATTTCGCTCATTCCTCTACAGACATCACATGAACTGAATCAGCTGATCAATGATCGATAAATATACATAATATAATTTAATTTTTATTATTTTTATTAAATATTGCTGCTTTCTGTTATTTTAAATACTGTAAATAATTTAATAAATTTATTAAATATTTGCTTTTTTATATTACAGTATATTAATGAGTAAAAAGTTCATACATTAGATATAAAATATTTCACGCACTCGCGATAAATATCAATCTCGAGTTATATAACGAGAGTATTTGTAATTTATTTATTTACCTAATATTGTATGACATAAGAAAAATAAAATTAAAGCTTAACATATTTTTACAAAGTAAAATTTTATCTACTCAAAATAAATTAGATATCAAAATTAATTTCTTCAGTAATATAATCTATTAATTATAATTAATGTTAATAAATAAAACAGATAAAACTAATTAATTCATAAAATTAATTAAAATATTTAATTATTTATTTTAACTTACCGTTACAGTCAAGTTTATTATCATCAATATCCAATTCAAGTTCTTTTGTCAGGTAATCTAATGGAAGCATAATTTTATATAATATAAAATTTACAAAACAATGAAAGTCAAAAGGTAAAGATATTTACCATCATTATCACTTTCAAATAATTTAATTCTTTTGATTGGTTCATCTATAAATATATATAAGATTTTAATAGATTACAAAATTATTCAATAGATTAAAAAACAAAACCACACCTTTTTCATTATTTTCAATAAGAACATTATTAAATTTTCTTTTATTTATAGATAATGTATTATTATGGATATTTTGACTTCTTAAGCTTCTCGTAGATTCTGCAGATCTTATCATTGCACTCAAAGGTCTGCTTTTATAGATAGCACCTGGCTTATTTGTTATAGGCCCAATATCTGATGAATTAATGATTTTAGTTGGATTATTTTCTTCATGTTCATAATTCAATTTACCATAATAAATAATCGTTTCAAGATCATGAGTTGTTGGTCTTTTATTTGGATCAGGATGCCAACATTTTTGCATTAATTCAATATAACCTTCAGGTGCGTTTGTAACAATTGGAGGACGAAGACCATCACATATTTCAATAATAAGATCTGTATCATGATTTCGATCCCAAAATGGTCTTCTACCTGTCATTAATTCCCACATGATCATTCCAAAACTATAAATATCTGAAGCTTTAGTATATTTTTGTCCTTGAAGAACCTCTGGTGCAACATATGGAATAATACCATATACTTCATTATCCTCATCATCATTTAGTGATGATTTACTTAGTCCTAAATCACCTGTTACCGCTTCAATAAAATAAGCCATATTATTATAATTATTAACAAAAATATTTCCACTATGATAATCTTTATGAATAACATTTGCAGAATGTATACTGTTAATTCCATTTGCAGTAGTATATAACATCTTTAACTTATCTCTCCAACTAATATTAAAAAAATCATTGGTTACATAATGTGTAAGATCTCCTAAATTGTGATATCTTGTGATTATCATAAAATTTTGTGTAATGGGATGTTGAGTGATTCCATAATACATATTGACATGAAAAAATCTATGGTTTAAACTAATATTATAAAATATTTTGAGCTGTAAACGAATAAATTGTTAAATATTGTTTTATCATATTAATAAGCTAAAAATCAAATAAGATATTGTACCTCATTTAATTCTTTAGAACTGATGTTTTTGGAATTGTTGAGTTCCTTAAGAGCAACTAACATTTCACTTTCACAATTGAACTTGTACTTTTTCACATCCCATTCAATTATTAGGCCATCAGTACAAGTGGCTTTATATATTTTACTGAATCCTCCTTCAGCAATAAATTCCACATTTTTGAATCTATCATAAGGAACGAATATCATTTTACCACGATTTTTAGAACTATTGGTAATTGTGTATCTTATAAAATCATCAATAACTTTATTTCCACTTGGTATAATAATTTTATTTGCTTCATAACATAAGTAACACATTTTATGAGTTTTATTAAAATATTTTCTATATCGATTGCATTCATTACATTTCTTATATTTGGATTTTGATTTAGATGTTTTTTGTGTTATATTAATTGAAGACGTGTTATCTGACACCAAACAGTCAATTTTTAGTTTATAATTAATTGATTGGTCCATAATAAATTACTAAATTTCAAAATATGATCACTTTATATTTATACTCTTTTTTATCTATCAAAAACAACATTATAAAGTTATTGAAGAATTCTTTATTTGAATTCTAGAAATTTTGTTAGAAATTCCCAACGCTTTCCCTTTAAAGATGATGATCAGTTAAAATAAACTACGTATATGGATTATCAAGAATTCGGTAAAAACATTCTTAGAATAATTTCATGATAAAGTTCACAAGAAATATTAAGTTAAAACTGATGAGACTAAACCAAATTTAGTACGTGATTTGACCCAATTTTTTTGTCAATCAATGGTCGCTAAATTAACAAATTAGAATTTGACAAATTTCCGAATGTTGAAAGCAGTTAGTATACAGAATTATTTTTACAATCAAAATATTGTTTATAATGAGGATAAAAAACAAAATAGATTTTCAAATAACAGATAAATAAATTAATAATTATCATTCTAAAAACGGAAAGTAGTATACTGTATATTATAATAGAAAATAAATATCATGCTGTATAATGATAACAAATAATAAATTGTATACGACCTTATGAATATTTGCGTTAAATTTCGATTTTTGTATCTATTTAAAATTTGAAGAAACTGACAAAAAAATTATTTAAAGTATATTTTGATTTTTACTTTGGTTTATTTATACTCCAAAATGTCCTTAACTTATTGTCCATTTTTAAATTAATTAATTGTATAAATTGATTAATTCTGAATATTCTACTGTAAATTCCATTGATAGTAGTTTATTTACATTTTAGTAATTTTATTCATAATACTTAGCACAAATATTAGTGGAGAATATTTTAAAGTTATAAAACCCGTTCGTGTTTGACGATAACGATAATCAACTTTGAAGTAAAGAATAATTTGTAAATTTGATAATTAAAATAGGACTACGCTGTATACTTTATTAATGGTAAAAAGCATTGCAGCAAATTGTAAAAATAGGAAACAAAAATGATTTTCGTTGATGAGAAAAGATTTGGATGTAAATTGTCTTTTGCCAATTGTAAAATTTTTTGAATTTTATTTAATGGAATCTAATTTTTTAAGATTCAAATAAAGAGTAATTTCATAGAAATATATAATTCGTAAATAGTTACATAAAATGTGAATCATTATATCATCAGACATATGCTCCTAATTAAAGATCCCATTTTATATATTTTTTCCAAGCTACAACTTTTCAGGGGATCAGATTGAAGTTTATACCCAATCATCGAAACTTTAATCGAATACTCTTTGCTTTAATACATAAACGACAAATGTGTTGTTCGTATAAAGAAGAATAAGTAGTTATAGGACAATCACGGACAAGCACAGCCTTTCCCATTTCGAGCACGAAGGGTCCCAAGGTCTAATCACAACCCTGATCTTCTTACCTAACCCTAACTTTAATCCTAAATTCCCTTGTCGGTGAGATGATTGTCGGTGAAACATTTGTTTGCGAAATGACCCTGTCGGTGAAATGCTTTTGGACAGTAGTATTTACTTATTGTGTTTAACTCGTTATTGTAACGATTATGAATATATATATATATATATCTGCGTAATGCTGAACTGAGAATTTTTCCGAAAGGCTTCGCAACAAATATAAAAATATAAATTCCGAATAAACATTACAAATATTTTGACGCTTTTGTTAAAAATGACTACGGAATATTTATCTCGCCTGTTATTTGAGAAAATAATTCACACAATAGTAAAGTTTGTATCGCGTTCTCATTAGTGCGTATATTGGATCCAATTTTCTTTTGCTTGTTTTCCATTTTAAAGAAAAACAAGTAAAATTTTGTACAATCAATGGTTAATTTTTGCTGCAAAATCTCCTAATACCCAAATGATGCCGATCATATGATAGAAGAAAAATAGGTGTCACATGACAAATTTCCAACGTGACTACGCGATTACGCGATTACCAAGTTAACGATTAACTTTAGCCTCAAATTATATATTTAATAAAAAGTAATTAATTAATCCCAATGTATTTTATTATAACACTATTAAAACTATCCAGATTGTAAAAAAATTTACCCAAATATCACCATTTTATGTTCGCTGAAATATGCATGAAACGATTTTAAAGATTTTTCGAAATGAGAACCATCCTTTTGAAATTTCTTTTAAAGGTTCAACTTTAATACTTCTTCGTAACTCTTCAATAATTTGTTTTTCCTCTATAGTTAGTTCTCTAGATACTTTTAAATTGGTGAACATTTTGTCACTTTTGTTAATATCTAAAATATTATTTTTGTAAATATTATTATTTTCTTTCCCTTTCACCCTTATTAAATATTTTTTAAACTTTTCCACTTGTTCTGATCTGTTAATACTATAAACACACATATTGGCAAAATGTTCACAATTTTTTAATAAAAGATGATACTCACCCTCTCCATACTTGCTTAATAAAGCTTTTTCAATATGTTCAATTATTTTCTCCTTTCTTTTAAAAGGTATTAACACATGATACCTAGTTACTTCTCCTGGATTATCACCTAAAAATGATTTCCAATCAGCAATCCTTACACCACCAGAATTTATCTTCTTAAATAATCCACCAGAATTTCCTCTCGCGCCATCTATTTGACAAACTTTACCATCAATTAAATAAATAGCAACATGTTTATATCCACCTCTCTTTATTTTAATAATATCTAATGGTTTAATATATTCATCAGGATTAATATTATTAATATCAAAAGGTAATTTTATTTCTATAATATTATTATTAAAAAAATTGAAATGAATTCCAGGATTATCTTCATTTAATTTTTTTTTAATTATATCTATTTTTCTTTTGATTTTATTTAATTTTAAATCACTCGCTATACATTCAAGTATTATAAAAATTCTATTCATCATTCTTTCAGCAGGTTCATGAATAATTAACGTGGCTTCATATTTTTTAAAAGGATTTCCAGTAATTAAAATTATAACTATAGCTAAATTTTCATTAAACCATGTTTTAAAATATTTTATATCTTTAATTTTTCCTTGAATATTATTTTTAATAAATTGTTCTAGAGGTTTCATGGGTTTCATAATAGTTTTGAATTTTTTTTTTTTTTTTTAAAAAAAAAAAAAATAAAAAGATAACATGACTAATAATAGATCATTGGGCAGTACGACCGAAACTACTGAACAATTTGTCCTTTGTTCGTTGAAAATAGTCATATAATTCAATAACATAAATGGTTGTAACAATTTTGGATTAGACTGAAATTATAATTACCAATTTTGTTTAGTTCCTGCATACGTTAAGAATTGATTTTATCGGCCAAATTTTGTCCCGAGCATTTGCACGTGATTATTCCGGTTTATCAGTTAAATGGCAAAATGAAATATTCGTCCGTTTAACTATATAAAGAGACTATCCGTTAACTATAAAAGGAGACTATAATCTAAAGACAGAGCTATTCATAAAAAAAGAGGTAAGAATGTGTGTCCAATCTTTCTGGGTTGGCACTTTTATTGACAAATTTGACAAATTAAACAATTTTATGTAAGATACAATTTTCTATTTTAAACGGTTATTCTCTGCTTAAACGACTATTCTCCGCTTAAACGGTTATTCACTGTTTAAATGTTTAAAATTTTTCAAATTTCCAAAATCCTTTCATATTTGAAGCCAAAATGTTTCTAAATTAATCAAAAATTATTTTATTTCGGAATAATAAATGCGATACGAATCCTCCTTTATTTGTTCTAATAGACGTCCGTTTGGACTTTGGAATTAGACTCTAATATTATACACTAACATTATAAAAATATAAATCAGTTTATTTACAAATGATAAAGTTACAGTTACAGCTGAACAATATTATACAAATTAAAAGTACATTTAGAAACATTATTTAACAAAACGAATATAAACTCGTTGGTAATATATATAGTATATTCTAACTATGACCACCTTAATAATAATAATTACGAGGGGGAGGGGGAGGAGGGGGAGGAGGGGGAGGGGGAAGAGGAATTCTCGAAAACATGGGATCAGGACCAGGAAGTGAATTAACATTATTAAAATGAGGAAGTTGTAGAGGTGGATGTGTATACGTTTGTGCGGAAGTTGGTTGAATTAATGAATAAGTAGGTTGTTGTGGAAGAAAATGAGTTTGTTGAGGTGGAATATTAAAATGTGGAGCAAAATATTGAGATTGTGATGGAACTTGAATTATACTAGGAGGAGTATATAAACTTGGACGAGTTGGAAGATTAGGTTCATTACTAAGTAATAAACCTTCAGTTGATGATTGAGAGTAACTGCTAGGGTACCTTTCAGATGATGATGATTGAGAAGAATAATTACTTGGTAATCGAGTTGTTATTTGTAAATTATTATTTGGTAATCTTTGTATTGGTAATTGTGGATTACTTGATAACCTTTGCATTGGTAATTGTGGATTACTTGAAAATCTTTGAGTAGGAGATACCGGAGATGATGATGAACTATTACTCGATAACCTTGGATTTTGTGATGAAGAACTATTACTTGATAACCTTGGATTCTGTGATGTAGATGATAATCTTGGATTCAAAGGTTGTGTACTATCGTTAGATAATCTTTGATTTGATGATTTTGAATTATTATTAGGTGATGATGGATGAGGTTGATGAGCAGACCTTTCTTGTTCTGTTAAAATGATTTCACGTTTAAATTCTTCTTCATTATTCATTGATTTAGATTTCTTTTTATACCACAACCAAATTAAGACACATCCAAGTATAAATACGAAACCAGCAATTGCTATTGAAACTTTTACTGCAATACTCGAAGTTGGGGAAGAATCATCTTTAATTGGTGGACCAAATGTAAAACCATAAGTTTTACAGGATTTTTGATAATCCTTAAAGTCTGCAGCTTTTATATTATTGTTTCCATTAGAATAACAAGATACACAAGATGAAAGCGTATCATAAGCATTTTGATCACACATACAACTTGCTAAATTTTTATCTAAAAAAAAAAAAAAAAAAAAAAAAAAAAAAAAAAAAAATTTTTTTTTGAAAAATTAGAAATTTTCTTAAAAAAAAAAATGAAATTTTTTTTTTTTTAACTTCGTTTTTTTTTTTTTTTTTTTTAAAA
>QZLH01000991.1:21930-49222 GCA_003833135.1 Oehlia diaphana | reverse complement strand
TTTCCTTTATTCCTTTTTACTTGTACTTTAATACTAACGATAATATCCATGTTTCTTTTACTCCTTTTACTGTTTCTTTAACTCTTTTTACCTTAATACTAACAATAATAACAATATTTCTTTTATCTTTATATCTAATACTAACGTTACTATAGCTGTTCTCTTCTTTTTACGTCTAATAATATTGTTACTCTTTACTCTTTCTTTTTTTTACTTTTATGTATTCTGTATATATTAATAAATACTTGTAATTTTTTATGGTTTAATAAAATTATATCTAATAAAACATACATTATATAAACTTATAGTACAGAAAATGAAGTATTATTTATCGAAATATTTTGAAACATTACGAAATATTAAGTTGTGTAAAATCACAGAATATTACGAATCGTCAAATTATGGAGTATTACGCATCATAGAATTTCGAAATATTTTAAAAAGTTGCGAAGTATTACGCAGTAAAATTATGGAATATTACAAATCATAAAATTATGAAGCCTTACATATAGTAATATTTCGAAATATTTTAAAAAATTACAAAATATTACGCTTATGCAAACTTGTGGTGGGTCTGAAAACTTACAAAATATTATGTAAAATTACAAAATATTGCGAACTGCAAAAATTATGGAATATTACAAATCGTAAAATTACGAAGCTTTGCATATTGTAATATTTTGAAATATTTTAAAAAGTTACAAAATATTACGCTTACGCAAACTTGCGGCGGGTTTAGAAGCTTACGAAATATTATAATATGTAAACTTGCGCAACTTTTCGCACTATATAATTTCCTGATGAACCTCCAATACACTTTATTTGATTTTTCAGCTGTAAAAAAATAATTTTTTAATTTTTAGTAAATTATAATAAACTGGTTAATAATAAAAAAAATTAGTATGGAATAGTTTAACTTAAATTTGTAATTTATTCATAACAGGTAAATAGGATTAATGATTAACATACCTATATTAAAATATTATGTTGATTATTAGCTACTACTTTTCTATAAAACTTTGACCATTAATTAGGTTATTAATTACTAAATGCTTAATGATAAAGGAGAAAATTACTGATTTCAACCTTTGGTTAATAAGAAATAGCCTAATTTTAATTTTAAAAATAGTCTACTGTAGATAATAATTCTTTATATCACAGTATTCCTCTTTTTTTTGTGACATCTATTTACCATTTCATGTCATTTCTAATATCCATAAAGTTATTGTTCCTATGGATGTATTTATTTCTATTGATAAATATATATGTGTGAATGATTAAATTAATCTAATCATGTTATCATGGTATTTAATAATCATGTTACCATAGTATTTAATAATAATATTACCATAGTATTTAATAATCATGTTATCATGGTAAAATTTTTTTTAAAGAAATGACTATAAAAAATTTTTACTTCATGAATAATTATTGTAATTCCTTCTATAGCTTTTGCCTGACTTGGATGCTTATTTTCTTTTTAGTATTGGTTTGATAAAGACTATCCACCATTTTGTTCTTTCAAAAATATATTATCTAAATTGTAATGTACTAGTGTCAAATGAAGTCTGAGAATGAATATTGAAAATGCCTAAGTCATCACATGGTGTTTCATGTAAATCTGCCAATTGGATCATCGTTGCAGGGAAAACGACAATTTTTCCCCAGATTTACCTCCAGATTTAACCCTAAATACGCTTTATTTGATTTTTCAGCTGTGAAAAAATAAATTTTTTAATTTTCAGATTATGATAAACTGGTCAATAAAAAAAAATTAGTATGCGAACAGTTTAACTTAATTTTGTGATTTAATTCAATAACAGGTAAACAGGATTAATGATTAACACACACCTAAATTAAAATTCGATAATGGATTCCTCATTCCCTTTATGGTCAATCAATAATCAAAATTAGTTATAATCAGCATGATTTATCCTTCACTTACCAGAGAAACTTGTATAACGTGTATTTATTCAAATAAGTGGATAGAAAGTCTTTCATTTTCAGTAATGCCATGATAGGCCCCAACCTGTTTATATAGCGAATAAATTAACCGCACAACCTCAATCAATGATAAAATGATAAGCCATTTTAGTATTTCTTATGAAAGATGGCTTATGTCCGCTTATTCACGTTAAAATCTTTTTAGAAATGAAAGTCTTTTATTCGTTAAATTTGGAAATATCAACTTGGAGAAATGAATCAATGAGGCTGATGACTGATGAGGCTGCGAAACTTTTACATCAAATTGTAATTGAAAATCAAAAACAGTGTTTGCTAAATATGGAAATATGAATAGAAATTCCGGAAATAAATCAATGAGGCTGATGAGGCTGCGAAAGAGGAAAAAGAGCGAAACTTTTACATCGACGAATAAAAAATGTTCATGAAAATCAAAACGGTGTCTTTAAAAAAAAAAAATTTCTTTTTTAAAATTGAGATATATTTGCAAGAGCAAATAAAAAAAATCATTAAACTAAATTTAAATTTATTTAGAATTTAGATGAGCGTTCATATTTTTGGAAACAATAGTCTAGTATAATATGTCAATTTTGACTTATTTAGTATAAGATTTTTTTAATTTTGAAGATCATGCATTTATTTACATTGAATGTTTTCTTATCTTTCGTGAAACTAATGAAATAAAAAAAAGATCAATTTAACTAAAAATAATTATTTACAAATAACAACTTATATTTAATATGCTTACCATCCGAGGAAAATTTAGGTAAATGAAATTTTCAAAGTTCATTTCATTCTCGAAAGTAACTAAGCGCAGTGTCCCATTTGTCACTCCAAAAGAACCAGATGATTTCAAACCTGGTGGAAATCCCTAAATGCCATTATATTTTCCATACCATAATATTAATAATAAACTTGCCAGATATGAAACAAAAAAAAAAAATTCTTTATAATACATTATTTTTAAAATCTTTCATTTTTCTTCTCTCTTAATAAAATGATATCATATGTGATAAAAAGACGCTCATAATTGATTTTATCAACTTAAGCATATGAATTACATCTCTCAATAAAAATCCGTTGAGTGGTAATTAATTATTATTGTTGATATGTTTGAAATTTATTACTCGTGTGAAACCTTGCATCATTTGTACTATTATAAAGTTTTTCCTTTGTTTTAACAGCACATAAAACATCAGATAATTATTTATTGTTATATATTTTCGTCGTAAATTACTATTATCTTTAAATTAATATTTTCATTTGGATTATGTATCATTCAAAACTTGTTTTGGTGAAGTATCATTTTTTTAAATTGTGAGTAATTCGAATAGATAATTCCATTGATACATGAGTAACATGACTGAAAATGATCTAATTGTTTAAATAAAGATCTTGACCAGCTGATTTATTGATCGTTAAAATTTGGAAAATTGGAAAAAATCATATTTTTGAATTAACTTGTTAAAAAGAGGCTTTTCTGTTGCCCATGTAAACATTCAAGGTTCTAAACATTCTGTAATTTTGTAATTCTACATTTATAATTAGCCACATAACTCTTTAACTCATCCCATTTTCAATTACAATTAAAGTGAAATTTACTAAGATTCAAAATTTCGAATACGCGTACTTTGAATATTTATTGAAATGTATATTTTTGATATTTCTTTCCATTACTCTTTTATTCCAAAAGAGTAATAGATCAATAAAAGCTTAACCCAACATTTAATTAAGCGTTTTGGGGATGAATAATGAAACTTTTTTAATTTAAACTAGTTCATTTTAATGGTACCCATTTTAATTCAATTAGTCAATATATGTATAATACATTGAGAAATTTTCAATTTTATAAATCTTATTTGTGGACGTTAAATCCTTTACTCTGTAATTAAATAATTTCATTTCCTAATTGTAACATATTGTAAGAATTTATACGTGATTACAGTACGTTTCGCCTAAGTCCATTTCGCCGGAGGACTCTTAGCTGATACCATTTCATCAAAAGGTATTTCGCCGAAGGGACATTTTGTCGAATGGAATTTTCGCTGAATAAACATTTGCCGAATCCTTTTCTCTGAATCATCCATTTCACCAAAGTCTACTTCATCGAATAGGACATTCCGCCGAAAATGTTAGCAATTGATTAAAATTTCAATTTAATACCCGAACTACAAATCTTTTTAGTAACAAAATTTTCGTAAATATCATGCTTATGGACGGATATTTTGGAAATATGATTTGAAATTTGAGGCAAATAACTTTGGCAAAAGACCTTCAGCGAAATGTCCATTCGGTGAAATGTCCCTTTGGCGAAATGGCTTTGGCAAAATGTGTTTCGGTGAAATAGACTTCGGCGGCGAAAAGTCAGGATATCATTTATTATAATGTGATTTAGGCAAGTTTTTTTTTCAAAATAACAAATTCAAAATTTACAGATACTTAGCCGAACACATAAGCATAATCAGTGTGCTTTGATTTTATGCATATTTATTTCTCCCAGATTAAAAACATGCGTCGAATACTTAATATAGGTGAATTAAGTTATTACAGTAAGTATCAGTGTATATATATACATGACTGATAGTGATGAAGGCCGTACATATGACTATGGAAGTTTGTATGAATTTAAACTACATCCTTGCAGAATTAGCACTTAATTGATTTTACCACCAATGAACTAATCAATCCTTTATCAATGAAATGTCAATATATTTAACCCATTGTTGTGATTGGAGAGTTTTAGGAGTGTTATAAAAACCTTGGGAAAGATATAAAATAAATTTAGGAACTATACTAACCAAATTAAAATTAAATTCACGACCGGGGGTTGAGCTTTTGTGAAAATTTATAGACCCGGATCTGGGTACTCTTTACTTTACCATGTTAAAAACCGAAAAAAAGGAAATACGGTCTTACTATATCGCGAGTTTGAGCTGAAGACCTGAAGTGCTGTAAAACAATTTGGTTAATACTTAATAAGACTTTTGAGAATTTTTTTTCTTCTGACACAATTTTTTACTAGTTTTTATAGTTTTATACATACAGTTTTATGAAAATTAAATTTATTTGTATTATTAATAATTAAGACACATCAATAATAATTAAAATTAACGATTTCGAAATTTCCCGATTTCTTTATTAAACAGTCTTACAAATGGAAGAAAAAAAAAAATAATCGAAATAAAAAATGTTAAAATCGAATGGTACTAATGTTAAACCGAAAAAAAAAAACGAAATAAATATAACAAATATTTATTTAGTTACGATTTTATGATGTCGAATTTTTACAATCATTAAACAAATGAGAATCATGGACCAAAAAAGCTTATTAATATCTTAATTTCTTCTTAATTTTTCATGATTGTCATGATTTTTTAAAAAAAAAAAAAAAAAAATGACAGTAGTGGGCGCGGAAGTGGTGGATGGAGAAATGGGACGTGTTTTTTTCCTTGCCTCCCGGCTGCACGTTAAAGATTGGGGGGAGGAAGGATTTGTTTCTCCAATTAATTGGGATTCGGATTTGATGTTAATATTGATTTTAGCAGTAATAATATTTTAGGATATAAGGAAAGAATGGAATTTTAGATCTTTATTTATAAGTTTTTTTTGACAGAAGTTATTCTTTTTGCTGATAAACACATTAGAAATAATGATACAACTGACCTATAAAGGGGATGATCAGATGCGCGAAACGATTGGATAATTGTATTCTCCGTTCATACTATAATGAATGTAACTGGTCCTAAAGATTAAATAATTAAATTATTAAACGTTACAGTTAAAATTGTAATAACTTCTACGAATAAGATTATTGATAAATAAACATATATTATTGGATATAAAGTTTGCACCGAATAATTTTGATATTAAATAACCATGATAAGGAAAATTCTCACTGAATTGTTTATTATTTTATACATGTTCTGATCAAAACAAATAATAATTGATTGTTCTATTCAATGACTGGATAATCAATTGATTGAAAAGTATACTGTAATGAGTGTAAGTGTGTAACAAAGAATTGGCCGATTAATAATACCCTATTGCTTCGTAGATTCACGATTCTTTACGTTCTTATTCTATACTTGGAATCATATTATTTTATTGTATTGATTTGATTGTATTGAAATAAATAAAATTTTTTCGGATTTTCAGATTTCGTAAGATACAATAAGCAATATTTGATAAATATTGATATATCCGATATAATTAGTAGTATATAATATATATATATATATATCAAAAGCAAGTAAATGACATAATTAGTTAAACATTATTAAATGTACGTAATTTTTTCTATTCGAATATCAGCATATCCTTAAACGGAAAAAATATGCAAGTAATAATGTAAAAAAGTTAATACTATAATGTTGTAATACATATCCAACAATCTAAGATGCGACTTCTAGATAAAAGTCATATGTTTAAAACGACAACTAACCTTTTATAGGACAATAAGATTTTAAATAAATTATCATTTAGAATTTAATACTTGCCAAATAAATAATTTGTAGAATCATACGATATATTTCTTGGCATTTTTATTTGTAAATTTCGTGTGGCAATTGAATTTTATATTGCATTTATTTATTATGTGTAATATATATAATCATGTATTATAAATTTAATGACGAACAAGTTATTTTAACTGCAGGCCTCAGAGGTAAGTTTTTTTTCAGAAATAACATTTTTAATTCACGAATTCACACGGATTACACGTTCTAGATTATATCACATCAATGGAATGGGTTCAAACTTTATTCACAAAAAAAATAATTAATACCTTTTGTGTTGAATTTACAAATAATATATATATGTTTGTATGTATTTTTATTATTTATAGTATGCCATTTTTATCAGATGAAGGAAAATATATATAAAAAAAATGTAAGTATAAAACCATCTTGAAGATATTTATCGACATCTCGAATTCCTCATCTGACATCATGTTTTTAATATGCATGTAGTAGATCTATTGTATCCCATGTGAAAGTTTTTATTATTCGACATTCATAATATAAATTAACATAAAATTTTTTTGAAATTTCACAAAATATTTTTTTGTCGCGATAAGCTTTTTTTTTTCTGAGATTATAAAAAAATTATAATATATATATATATATATATATATATTTTAGAATATTGGTTGACATAACGCCAATATGCATTCATTAGAGTTTCCGAATATACATATTTTCTTAAAATTATTAATAAATTAAAGAATTCTCATGCCCATTTTTTTTTTTTTTTTTTTTGTGTATGCGAAATAATTTGTAAAAATTATACAATACATTTCCTGTAATGTTTCACATATGTTTGCATCGTAATTTGATTTAAAATATATAATATTTTTATAATAACAACATAAAAATAATTTTTTGATCCAGAACTTTATTATCATAATACAATTGCATATATCATTACAACCAAAGCCTATTGTTCTCCTTTGCATATTTGCGTAATTGTTTATAGACGCCTAGAACAAATTTATATAATCTCTTTACTATATCCTCATTATAAACCAAAAAGGAAATTGGAAGTTTCGGCTCCACATTAGGGTTTTTTTGGCCTGCATTATTATGATCTTTACCGGAATTGTAATAGCTTATTTTCAGTATTACAGTATTAAAAAATTACATATGAAATTAGATCTCCTTTATTATTGACCCGTTCATATTTTGCAGGAGAAACCGTTGATAATTCATATTATATATAATTTACTTGTATCACAAATAAATAAGTATGTTTATTTTATTTTTGCACAATGCGCAACAAAAGTCACATGCAATTTTCACACTTTCACACCTCTAAGTTTTTAAATAAAATTATAAGTTGCGCAATGCGCAAAACTAGAATTATGTATAATTTGTGGAGATTAAAAAGTAGGTTGCGCTCCATAAATTCCGCAAATAGGATTGATTTCATACACTGAATCAATGATGAATTTTTGTGTGAATCTCCATAAAAAATATTGTTGATTATATTTTTGAATTTTTTGAATTTAATTTAATGTAGGTAAGGAAATTTTGTAGTTTTAAAGACGAGAATGAATATTTTGTATGAATTTGCGTATTTGTTATTTTTGAAATTATTTTTTGTAATTTCGCTAAGAAATTCAAATAAAAAGGGTTCTTACTTCATAAAAAGAGACTTATTAAAACGTTTTAATCATAAAACGCGTAATCGTCAAATTCAAATAATATATATAATATTATGTAAAATTTTTTTTTTGAAAGAAAATTTATAATGCTCAATAATTCATCTCCCAATGTTGTAAAATATAATTCCTCAGATTGTTTACAATTTGAGAACATCATGCTTTAATTCACTTAAGTTTTTATGGTCAACATCTATGGTTAACCTCGTTAATAGATGGCAGTTTTTTGATATCGTTATAATTAAATTTTTTATTTTCAGTTGTATAATCAGTGATTGACGTGATTCAATCTCTAATATTTTCCACCAGATTTTCCAAGGTGTGGAAATTTTTTAATATTCAAACACTTTTCCCATTCTTGCCAGTCTATATATCTATTTAATTTATTATTAAGAGTTATTTCTAATATTTTCTCTAAAGACTGAATAAATATAGGTGAAACACATCTGAGTGTTTGTTTGTAAAATAATATTTTTTAATGTTGGACCTTCTTCTCTGATCACATTACTTAATAATTTGCAGGTATCTTTCGCATTATTAAAATCCAGAAACAAAGACTGCAGATTATTTTGATTTTTAATATAGTTAATTAAGGACTTCTTATCTTTATCTTTACAAAAAGATCTTGCATTTGGATATTCACAAAGTTTTTTTCAGTTTTCCAAGAAAAATGTTTAACATTTATACATTACTAAGAATTAATTTATAAATTTCTCCTGTATTTTGTGCTTATAAACTTTGATTAAAAGATTTGCCATATCTATAATCCAAAATGGCGTGATACGAATAAAAAATTTCATATAATCAAGTGTTGTAATTCTTAGAAATTTATTCAATGGTAATATGATATTATTTTGGGGCAAAGGATCTTCAGAAAATAAGTAATCATTGTTTCTAAGTGTATCAATATCTTTGTTTGATTTAACATTGCTAACTTGCTCAACAGACTCGTCCCTTTCGTTCGATCATTATAAAGTTTTAAACGTGATTCTGAATTATGGAGGAAAGAAAGCATTTAAAATATATCAGATTCGTGAACTGGAATTGCCGCTGATCCTCTGTGTCAAGTGCAGAATCTGTATTGGTAAATAAAAAATATAATAATTAAGATTAATTAATATTTTATTTATAAAAAATAGTTTTATAACTTACTTTACATAATCTATTCCAGAATCAAATTGACGAATTAAATATTTACAAAACTTCTGCTTGTACTTGACTTTAAAACTATGAATAATACCCGCATCCATAGGTTGAAAGATGAGTTGTTGTATTTGGTGGAAGGTAAACAAGTTCAATATTAGTAAGCTCAGATGCCTATTTGTTAATAATTTAGTGCAAAAAGTGATGCATTTGTTCTGTTAGCTTAAGTGGTTTCTGCGCCTTTGCCGAGGTGATTTTGCCCTTTAATGCGTCCTGAAAAATTCTGAGAATTCGACCGAAGTGCTAGATTGTCCAATCAACCTATCCAGTATATTGGACGAGCGCAGGTTGGCATAAATTGCGGCTTTTGTTTCCAGGGCTATGTTACTGGTGCATAATCCAATATGCGCTAGGGTTTCTTCGTTTAATTTGCATAGTGGGCAAGTAAAATCTTTGTATAAATTAGGATTACGTAACTTGAGCGTTTTTCCAATCGGTAATAGGTTATTCAGCAATTTAATCCAAAATGATCATAATTTGTTTCGATAAGAATTTGTGCATTTAAAGTGTTTAATTTGTTTCAGAGCGTTCCATGTGATATCCCAGTCGTAATCTATTGAACGTTCAATCAGGGCCTCTTGATTATAGCTCAGTTGGCTCCATTGCGCGTCATTGAAGAAGTGCATCATGTTCTTGACAAACTTTCTAAGTTTCATTTCTATAGGTCGATTACTGATTGTCGGCAAAAAATTAACGCCGTCGAGGGCTTATTGAATTGTCTTATGTCCGAGACTGATGGCTAGAGTTGGCCTGCTTAGCTAATACATCGACTTTGTCATTCCACTCATCCCCACTGTGTCCTTTTACTTTATGAAGTTCTAGTTCTAAATTATTCTCCTAACTACTCTAAAAATTCTATACAATAAATAAATAAAAAAAAATTATTTCTAATAAAACGGTCTTCAATTTGGTATTTAAATTTTCATTGATTGCTTGTATCGCAGCTGCGCTATCGTATATATGTGAATTTTCGAACCATTTGAACAGGTGAGCAGAGCTAGTAGAATTGCATATATTTCTGCTATCGTTGAAGTTGTGATTTCGATAAATGCAGCTCCTTGCGCTACCTCATTTGTGTCTGGACCCATTTATTGTTCGATCGAACGTTGCCATCTAGAATATTACTATGGGATCGTTTCTGAAGACTACCATCGGTGTAAAATTGCAGCTGACTCTTGTTTGATAGTCGATCCTTGATGACCATTAAATTATTAGATAAATCCGAGGTGCCAAACCACTTCTCTATCAACCGATACTTGTCATCTACTATGGCGGTCGCGGTAACCATTTCCAATTCACTATACCTTCCGTAGGTGTATGATGAGTGTTATCCATGATATAAGATGGGTCTCCCTCATCGTCCGTGTTATTGGCGTCTGCCGTGCCAAATCGCTTCGTCTCAATTAAATTCAGCGGGGTATACGTCGTAACACAACCATCTTTGTGAATCATATTAATGGCTCTGGTTAACTGTCTTGGAATATCAACTATTACTTTGCGAACTGGTCTTTCCAGATGATATAGATTACCCAACAGGGATCAAACTTGGTTATGTTCCAGACCTCTACTGATAACAAATCTGCCTTGTACGATTTCTCAATAATCTTGGCTATTTGATGTCTTTCGTCCCTTGAAGACTACTCATTCCTTGTTTCGCCCATCTTTGGAAGGTAATTGTAAGGATCGTTGAAAAAATTTGGAGAATTGTACCTTAAATCGTCCTTAAGTACTCTTGTGTTGGTGTTTTCCAAGAACAATCATTCAATACGTTTGAACCATTTGGCTATTTTTCCTTTGGCTGAAAGGCCGGAAAGGAGTCTTGATTGCGCCACGTTAACACACGTGATCCATCATGTGTAACCAACTGGTGGGCGGGATATTTATCCAAAGGTTTAGTCATCGCTAGTAATGAATTGGCCATCCAGTATCGTCATGTCATGTCCTTCAATGGTAAATAAATTCTTTGTTACATGATTGATATTAAGTTGCAATCCTAGGTCATAAGTGAGGCAGTGAGCAATAAACAGTATAATGCAAAGTTGTGTTTTGCGATTGCTTTGAATATAGCCCTATATTTTAAAATTGCTGAAAAGATATCCTTTGTGCATCTTGCTTGAATTTGAGACCTTGTCTAAGCCTGATCAGGGTAGTGTTTGTGGCGGTATTTGTCGAATTTAAAATTTTTATAAAATTTGTGACATGAGTGGTCGCAATGTATTGCCATAGACAGAGTACGTTTCCTTCATGAAATAAAATTGAGTTAGAGCAAGATTTGCTATTTCTATCGTATATTTTACGAACGATAAAATTGGCCTTTCTATCTGATCCCATTCTCCTTTTGATAGGCTCAAGGTAGTCCTGATAATATCATCATCCGAGTCAGGTATACTTTGTTTTCAGTTACTGGTAACGGAGAGTTGAAAACTAGTAAGTCGCACTTCTTAATAATGACTATATCCATCATACGACAGAATGAGTTCGCTATATTCAGAACTACTTGCACCCTTTCTTCAAAGGTTTCAATGAAAGCAGTGTCGTCCATATACGCAGCTACGGTAACTGTATTACTGTATTTAAACCACTTATGGGGTTTGGTGGGATCAGTAGGCCATTCACAGCTGATTTAGCTGATTTCATTTCCATATGGCTTTGGTTTTGGCGTGCCTCTTGTGGTTAATGCTTTATCAGGGGATCGTAATAGATCCGCCAAATTAATGGAGATAGACTATCCCTTGATCTACAACACGCCTGCTGTGAAAGACGGTGTGAGTCTAAAGGCCGTGAGAATCTGAGCATTTCTATTAGTAAACTAATGACTAAGTCTATTAACCGGTTTGGTAAATCAAACATTGGAGTGCTATCTTCAGATCTGTCATGCTGGTGGAATCAAAAGCTTTGGATATGTCTTGAAACATAATCCAAAGCTGCTTATTATTAATTTTCGCGTCTTCAATTAAATTGTTAATAATCTGTATCGGAGTGGATATGAAGTCGCCCGGAAGCCCACAATAATTTTGTTGGTATAGGATACTGTTATGTCCTGTAAAGATTTTTCCTAGGCATCAACAATATCGTTGAGCACTTCATTGAAGGCCTGTTCATTCTGAGTCATTGGTTCATAAATTTTTTGCCAAAAAGGTGACATATCATGAATGAGAATCTAATATCACTTTTCCTAAACGAAACGAATTTTTAAACACCCAGCCATTAGCACAACTTTAATTGGCTTTCAATATTTAACCTTTTGGCAAGTTCTAACCCTTTATATTGTAACATTCCATCAGTTAAAGGAACTCCACTAGCTAAGTTCAAATTTGCATAGCCATATCAAGTTCTGGAAACTAAACAGAACGTTGCCAAAAAGTACGTGCAGTCTGTGAAGTAAAAAGTACTTTGATGATCCTTCCACGTTTTATTAATGGTTGTTCTTTGAATATCTAGTCTAGTCCGGGATATTTGTGTTAAAAATGAGGCTGACTTACATTAATACTAATATTAAAAAGTAAATTCTATTTATAATTTGAATATTAAAGCTACTATAATTTTAGAACTTAACTAAATGGTAATTTTTATAATTTTTCATAATGCGAAATTTGAGATATTTGATTTCTAATTAATAATAAAAACAAATAACAGATTACTGGGCTTCAAAAGTTCTGAATTATAGCATTCTCTATATTTATTGACTTTGAGCAGTTCATTGAATGTCTTTTTATAATAAATATATTTACTTCTTTCTCTACTAATAGATATTTGAATGAATTATATCAGATTTTAAAATAAAATAAATAATTACCTTTCCTTGATAACATAATTAATTCATCACAACCATCAACCTTGAAAATGATGGTGAAATTACAATAAATGAAATATTTTTGCTAATATCATACACCTTTTTGTTTTGTCAAATATTTCACCTTAGAATTTTACATCATACTATATGTAAATCTCAATCAAACTTAACTAAATACTTATTATATTTTCATTTAAATTAACTACATTAACATATTACAGCTTATTCTATCATTCTGAATTCTTAATAATATATTTGTTGCCCATTACTTGATTCATTCATAATATTTTGTTGTTAATATTTGCTAAATGGTTTTGTGATACTATAGGTCATGATCCAATTTCTTAAATTATTAGTTTAACTGGAATTTTGAATAATATTTGTTTCACTTAATTTGTAGCATATTTACAATAACATTTGCTATGTTATATTATCTGAATTCATTCTTGTTATATGTGAATTATTTGACATTTTATATCTGCTTTCTGAAGCAGAAAATTCACTCTTTTGAAGTAAAATTCCATAATATATTAGTTTCTAAATTAAAATTAATTCACATTTAAATTAATTAAATGAATTAATAAAACCAAATAATCTTAGACTATTTTTGTAATTTGAATATTGATCTTTAAAAAATATTTCTTAATTAATAAATTAAATAAAATAAAAAATGAATTAATTAAAATAAAACTATTAATATAATATCAGGTATCAAGATTGGTAGATATTGTTATTTTATCAACGATTAAAGCTGACTGAAAAACTTTAATGTTTAAACAGGTTAACTGGAGTTTAACTTAATAAGAAAGTCTTAAGTTGATTACAATTAATCACGTGAAATAACGTTGGATGTTTAGTTAAAGAAAATAGGTTTTTTATTAAAATAATATAAGATTCTATGTATGATAAAACAGTATAGATAATCTCTTGGTTGCGAAATTAACTATAATACTCTTTTCATATAACTCAAAAACTACAATTCAATTCTGACTAATTCACTAACTTAACTATCTTTTTCTAACTACCCCTCAACTTGATAAAATCCTAACACTATTTATAATAAATAAAAATTAAAAATATTTAATAAAATAAATAAAACAAATATAATAAATAAATAAAATAAAATAAATATATCAAATAAATAAAATATGTCGAATAAAATAAATAAAATTAATAAAATAAATAAATCAAATTTATCAAATTTATCAGATTTATTAAATAAATCAAGAAAATTGAAAAAATTGAAAAAATCAAGAGATCTACAAAATGATCTACATAAATTACTGCACCACATTTCTACTTTAACAATATGCAGAAAATCCTGAACAATACTAATATAACTCATATTTGTATTTATTTAAAATTTATATTAAAATTTTTTAAAAGTTATGTATTACAGGAGTATTTAAAAATTTCATTATCCTACATGCCTTTATTTTAACATAACTATTAGTAATTTGATTTTAATAATAAGATTTATATTATTAAATTTGTCTTGATAAAAAAATTCAAATAATAGTAAAATCATATTTCTAGCTCAATATTAATAGAATTATATCATAAAATATATTTTTACTTTAGTATTTAAAGTTTATTTGTAAGTTGTATTAGTATTATTTAGGATTCTATATACAGTATCAACTAATTCTGATTGATTTATTTTTTGAAAATTATAAATAAAACATTATTATTATATTTTATACTAATAATTAAATGTTTTATCAAATATAGTAACAGAATAGAAATACATAAAAGGAATCAAGAAGTAAGATTTAAGGAAAAAGATATCAGTATATCAACGTATTACATATGAACAAATTTCAATTCAACAAATAGAAGGTAACATATATAATTTAAAGGAAAAAAGAATTCTTAAACATAATGAACAGTAGTCAATTACTCTTAGAAAAATAAGACAATATATAGATCAGTTTATTAAGAGAAAGAAATAGAGTAATTTGAAAGATATATAATAATATCAAGATGTACAAATACAAATATAATTTTTTTTTTATTAAAGGATAGTGAAAACACATACTGAAGTTATATGATAAAAATGATCTTACTATTACTATTAATATAAAATAAATAATTCTTTTTAACAATATTTTTAAAATTGAATATGTAAAATTCTATAACTAAAAAACTTGAGAATTTTAAGTTTAAAAAATTTAATTTCTTATAATATATATATCTTGTATATTGAAAAGTTTTATCCAACATTACTTCTTTCAAATAATCCCAAAAATTTATAACTTTATCTTGATTGTTGCCAAATATAAGTAATTTATAAATTATCATGAATTTTTTTTATTTCTATAAAATTCTTAAAATCATATATTTAATATTATTAAAAATCTTTAATTTATGAATTATATTAATATGCCATTTCAATATAGATTTACAATTAAAAATCAAAAAAAAAAAATTAAAATTGTTTCTTTTTAAAAAAATTTTTAAAATAATTTACTTTCTTTTTAATAAATCTATACAATCATCAGCATTAAAAATCAATATTTATTTAAAATAAAATTCAATTAACTTATAATATCCCTTTACTTATACTGTATTATTAGCTAATTCCATTTAATGTTTTGCACAAATCAAATTTTCTCTGAAATTCAATTTGATTTGAACTTAATTTAAACTTGATTTGGACTTGATTTGACCTCTAAAAATAATTATCTCAGAATCTAGTAATTTAATTTTAATGATTTTTTTTTAATTAATAGCTTTTATTACCCTAATCAAAATAAAAAAAAGATTGTTAAAATTGAGTTCATTATTTGCAAAATATATTTTTACCCTTTAGAAACAATCAGAATTATATCATATTATGAATTAATTCATGCAGAATACTAATTCTATTGCATTGATTAATCAATATCCATTATATGATTACAATTATAAATGTCATACAAAGTATAAGTAATAGTAATAAATAGTAATAATAAAAAATGATCTAATGCATTTTTCTTTAAATTCCATAATTTACTAATTATAATTTCTGTTTTATGAAAATTCAAATTAATTTTGTTGAATTACTTATTTTTCATTTACTAAAGAATAATTTTTTAATAAGAATTTTTAAAAAAATTTTCAGATCATTTATTTACTTAACAATTCTCAAACAACATGTTAAAATTTTTGATAAATGTTAAAAATAATATAATGAATAATAAGATAACTGGATATATATGATCTATTATTCTAAATCTTTATATATCTTAAATTCCAATTATAAATTTCAAATTCTTAAAAAAACTTAGATTTATTATTATTATTTTTACTTTTTCTTAATTTCATTTCATATTCAATCCTAATTAGTAAATGTTGGTTAAATTTCAAAAAATATTCTGTAGTTTTTGAGAACAAGGTAATTTTAAGTGAGTAAAAAAAAATTTGGAATTTGAAATAAGCAAATAAAAAATAAATAAACAAACAAATAAAACAAAATAGAACAAAATAAAAAAAATACATATAGGAAAAGGTTTGATTAAAATTCTCTTATATAACCAGTTAATTTCATTATTTTGATTTTACCATTTCATCTGTTTTATTTTGTAATAAAATTGATTTATCATATTGTCTATTATTCTAGAACATTACTTTATAAATTGAATATAATTTTTTTCTATTGGATTTTCTTTAATTTTAAGATTCATTTGTTATTTCAGTTGTTTTTGAATCAGTTGTCCAATAGTGAGTAGTAATACAACCTTTATTTATTATTAATAAATTATTTACACATGTATTGTCACAAAAGAAGTAAACTTTTGCAAGATTATTATCATTGATACCTCAGTTTTTTGATTATTAAAGGCTTAATAAAAGTACGAATGGATTGGTATAATGGAACAGAATGAAACTATTTTTGGCCATCAGTATTTTTCACATATAAATCTTTCCATTTTTTTTCATTTTTATACATCTATTTTCAAATCTCTGATGTAACTTTTGAAGCCATGTGAGATGAATATAATTTTCACAATCTTTGATTCTATCAGAGAAAAAATTAAACTTCAATTGATGGGAAAACTTAGTTTTAGAATTTGTTCTAACCAGCTTGAAAATTATAATTATTACTATTCACAAAAAACCAAAAACCTAGCCAATTCATCAATTTCTTGGTTGGATCTGCTATTTAGTTCTATTTTTTTTTTTATTTTTTACCAATCCTTATTGTTTATATTTTAACTGATGTAATCCTGTGAATTTAGTATTATTTTCTCTTTTAAGCTTTTAAGGCAGCCTTTCTTTAATTTCAAATTTTTTAATGTTGGACCTTTTTCTCTAATCATAT
The DNA here is from genome assembly GCA_003833135.1 of Oehlia diaphana. Taxonomy (NCBI): domain Eukaryota; kingdom Fungi; phylum Glomeromycota; class Glomeromycetes; order Glomerales; family Glomeraceae; genus Oehlia; species Oehlia diaphana. The sequence continues at coordinate 31,804 of QZLH01000991.1, read as the reverse complement.
TACTTAATAATGTGCAGGTATCTTTTACATTATTAATATCCAAAAACAAAAACTACAATAAAATTAATCAAATGAAAAATGAGAAGCTACTCATAGTTCATAGAAAGATGAGAAAAACTTTTGGATGGCTAGTTTATAGAACAGACTGTCTACATTAGAAAAGCCATATTTAGGACTTTTTATCTTTATTTTACCACAATAAAATCTCTAATTTAAGGATATTTTGACAAATTTTGGAAAGGTTGGAAAAATTTTGATTGGTTATGAACTTCCAATTAATTTCAAGTGAATATCTCTCTGTATTGGCAGATTATCCCACTCTAACTCATAATTAATCTTTCATAAACAAGTTCAATGTCAGAGTTGGCTTTCTAATGAATTTGTCACATGTTAGTGATTGATATACTGTTATATTCTAATCAAGAAGAAGATAATTCGAATAATAAGACTTAATCATAGTTGGTTTTGTCTGGAATAGTCAGAATATTATTTAATAAATTTAGAGATAATATTTATAACTTAGTTTATATTTTTATTTACCTTAGTATTAAATTTTAGCAAATCGGACTCTTGCTGACAATCAGCTGAAAAACTTTGAAATTTTTCTTTCACCTACTTTTAAAGCTTTTCACAAGGACGCAAGAATATGTTTTCGCCTATAAAACGTTTGTGAACTTGTAAGAAATCTAGGATTAATAAATGTGGCCCATGATACCACTCAACATAAATTTTTTAACTTAGCAGCAGCCTTCTTTGGTACCACGTCAATTAATAGTGGATATAATTCTTCCTCTCCTCCTCCTCTTCGTCATTATTATTGTCGCCATTACTACCATCATTACATTATCACCACCATCATCACATTATCACCACCATCATCACTATCATCACCATCATCATTATTATCCCCATCATAATTAACATTATCGTTATTATTATCACCATCATCATAATTATAATCACTACCATTATTTTCATCAAAATATAAACACAAGGACTGCAGGACCCCGACTTTCCATTGACTTATGGAATATAAAGCAAGTAACATCATCTGGAGATAGGTATTCTGATTCAATCGATAAAAATTGACTATTACTTTATATAATTTTACATGTGATTCCCTGTACGATTATAGGTAATCCTATTGATACGAGAGATAAGTGTACAATGATTGTAAATACATAATTATAAGTATGAATAAACCATTATGTCATTGCTCATTAGGGTGGCCAATACGTGATCCTATTGTCCCTTCATTATTCATTAATTTACAAATGTATTTCATAGATTCGTACATTTGTTAAAATTAATATCAAATTGATCTAGCGTTATCTAAAATCAAAATTGACATCTGATTCCTTTCGAGCATTGACTTTATCCCCCCGTTAAAAATGTCTAGACCAGTTGCATAATGCTAATATTGTTGCCAAGTCTCCTACTTTCTGTAAGAAAAAGGCAGATAATAATATCTTTTGCAGACGAATTCGGAGAAGAAAGCTTTACCACTGATTTAATCCAATTTGCGATGGTATCTGTAGCCTGTGGTAGCTTTGAGATCAGAAATAGTACATATTTATTCTTAGGATCATTTCTCCAAGTTTGGGTTCTATTTAATAAGCACTGTAACGCATTATATGGACATAGTAAAGAATCTTCTTCGTCCCATGTAAAGCTTTTTGCTGAAGATTCAGATATACTCAATGAATGTGATCTAGATATTTTGTGTTCCTTCGGATCTCTACATTCTAAAGCGTATCCTAAGCTATATGACTTAATTGTTGTAATATCCATGATACGCTCTAAATAAGCCAATGTCTCACATAACTCTTGTCATGTCTTTTAAAGACAATATTAAGAACAGTATAAATTAACTGATACTTTACACAGCATCATTTTAGCTACAACTGCAAGTACTGGTGCGATCACTCTTTAAGTCATACTTGCTATCAACTCAAATACAGTATTTTCCATACCTTTGATCATTTTTTAACCATAATTGGTTTGATATTGTTAACAGATAAAAATGGTCTGAATTTGTTTCTGGAGATGATAAATCGGGTTGTTGATAAGAAAGAACATTTCCCTTTGGTTAAGTATTTCGTTATTAAATATTCCATGGTCCCGCATTCTCTTTAGTTCGTCTATCATCACGCACCAAAAACCTATACAATTTTTTATCCTCACATAATTCTTTTTGATTACGTAATGCTTCTCGCAAATCTTCTTCGTTGCCATTTATGGAGCCAACATTTTTGCTTTAATATTCTTTGTTGTTTTATGATCTGCCCTACGGTTTATTTATAATATTATCACGTACTTGCCTAGTTTAAACTTAACCGGTTAATTTGTGGTGTATGTGTCATAAGAAACATTTGAATTGTAAATGGCTATTTAGAACTTTCATTTTAAGGGGACGATCAAGTTTAGTTAAAAATGATTCGTACTTTGCACAATTTCATATCATGATAGCTTTTTAGATTATTTGGTAACGCTTCATTATTATACTCAATAAAAATTCAAATTGCTATTATTCATTGTATTGTATAAAAAGAAAACTAAACAAATACTGTAGTCAAGAGCCTCGTAACACATATTATTTATTTAACGCAATTATCACCAATACTGTGCTTACTGTGCTACTCATCACATAATTTTTATCACATTTCAGGTCAAAGAAAAAAATATTTTTGTCATACACAATAAGTTTGCTGCATCAGCTGAACAAATCGAAGAAATTAGCACTTTTTTTAAAATTTAGACCTTTTTTTTTTTATTAATTTCTTTTACGTAATTTTATTAAATAATGGCAAAATAAATAAATACTCATTGTATAATTCTCATGAGTTTTGTTCTAAAATATTGATCAAGAAAGAATTTAAAAATATTATGAAAACTAGAAATAATAAATATTAAAGATATAAAAATTATGCGCGGAATATGTAAAAATGTGTAGCTAGTGTAACCACATCATTCTGAAACTCTAGTACTTCCATCAAAAGATGCATAAAAATTTTCGCACATAAATTTTATAACATTAAGTCAGATTTAAATATCTAAATAAAATTATTATCAAACAAGTAAAAGAAATCTTAAAATGATAATAAGAAACTTACGCGAATAAAAAAGGGTAATTAAAAATGAAAAAAATTTTTATTAATAAGATAAAAGATAATTGTATCATATACATTAAGAAAAAATCAAAATTGTTCCATCTTTATATAATTCTAACGAATAAAATTTCATTTGAATTCATATACATTATCTCTGAAGAAATTTCCCCTTCTTATAATTTTTAAATTCCCTATTTGAATTTTATATTCATGCCAAACTGCCCAAACATTTCTTTTGCTTTCATTTTCTTTTGTGTTATCGAAAATCCCAATTTTCCCTATAAATGGTCCCAAATTATTGTGAACAGATTTTTAAAAAAATAAATCGTACGTAACTTTCCTGGTTGTTATTGGACGACTTTAGAATTGACTTTAGGGGTTAATAGTCCTTACTTTCTTTTTTAATAGTTTGCTAACAAAGCGCAGGTAAAGATCCAATATGTCATTAAGGTTCATAAACATATATAGTCCTCGCTCCGGGCAATAAACCGGCTATGTTTTGTGAACGATTATATAAAATTAAACTTAAAATTAAAATTAAACGATTTGTTCGATTACATCCAGTAATTCCTGTTCTTTTTTACGTAATATTCCTTGATGAGCTCTGCTGTGATTTCATTTATTTCTTAAATTTCCTTTTCGACTGATCAATTTCTCTTTTTTTTTTACTTTCCAATAGGTATCTTTCTTTAATCTTTCTGGTTGTGCCATCTTTTTTAATTTTAAAACTTATTTATGTAAAAAAGTAGCTTTGGTGGCGTGAAAACCCTTCGAATACCTTAAATTCTTGTTCAAATGATTTTTTATAATGTCATTTAATTGAAATTAAAGGCTCCATCTTCCATCCCAGATATTGTTACATTGCGAGGTTTTTTTATCAACTTTTGTAATAGTATTCATAATGTATCCATTAGTTACTTCAATTCCAGTCATAATTCCAAATTGATTCATTAATCCTCTTATGTCTGCATTGTACTCTCGTCTTAACTTTCGTGCATCATCTAAAAATTCTTCATACCCATCAACATATAATCTTTGATCAAAATTTTCTATATTTAAATTAATTGGCGGGGTATACTCTATAACAGTTTTTCCATAAAATCTGGGAATTTACTAGCACGAAGTACAGGTGGAAATTCTGGTGGTGTTCCCGTTTTAGGAAATCTATGGCATCAGAATGTAATTATACAAGACGTTTACATTGCCTATGTAATGCACCAACTTCGAAAAAATCTGCTTTTGCTAATGAGCGTTCTCGATCATACCAAAATTGTCGGAAAAGATATAATTTACGAAAAATGTTTTGATATCTTTCATCGTTACATTTTCAACCATTTTGATTTTTGAGCCTCATAATTCATAGTACACTAAATTAAAAATTATTTTTTTTTTCTAAAAAAAAAAAATTGTCAATAACTTAAACAACTTAAATACTTAAAATTCTAAACAATGAGAAATAAAGATACACACGTGAAATCATCACCATCTAAATCGCTACCGCTAACAATAAATTTGATTCTCTTGCAAAATTTCGGCAACTTCTAAGACGCCTAATAAGAATGTCTCTTTATCAACGCGAATTTTTGCCTTTTTCTTAAATGTCTCCTCCTAACAACATGATACGAAATAATGAAATAAAATTAATCAAATAACGATATTATTTCTTAAAATCCCGCTTTAACAAGATCAACAAGTGATTATCTTTTTTTTTTCTAAAAAAAAAAATTGTCATAACTTAAACAATTTAAATACTTAAAGTTTTAAACAATGAGAAATAAAGATACATACGTGAAATCATCACCATCTAATCGCCACTTCTAACAATAAATTTGATTCTCCTAATTTTTACTTAAAAATCCCGCTTTAACAAGATCAGCAAGTGAGATTGAAATTCCATATTCATCAACATTCCTTTGTAAAAATCCAACGCCGTATGTTCGCTTTCAAGCATTTTATCCAATTACCTAACTCGTAAATCTTTTAATTCAATAAATACTTCATCGGGAATTCCTAGTGCGGACAATAATATAATCGCCTGACGATTGAGATATCTGAGAATAATGTACAGTAGATCCTCTGATAACTTCCAACACAAATTGGCTGACATAATACACCCTTAATCCAATTCATAAGCAATCTTCTTTGCTAATGAAAAGGAGATATTCCCTACAAAGTGAAACCATTTCTAATTATATCGGGAATTTCTATGATGTCATCAATAGGTAGCTTTTGAATAGCACGAGCACTTGAAAACACTGGCCCATTCGGGCACAATTTTATATGTTGAAAATTTCCCTATCCAATATCTAACCTTAATCAGCAGTTGAATTGCCAGTTGGTGAAAAAACCAACAACTATGATACTATGATCTCTTAATTGACTAGCAGAGAAAGTCAAGAATTCGTAGTGCCTACCATCACGTAAAGTACAATAAACTCTGTCATATAAAGCATGGTTAGAAGTATCCCTATTAGATGAACCAACTTTACTCAAAGCCTCATCTACAAATTGGACACGTAAAAAATGTTCTGTCTTATCACAAAAATAACGGATCACCCTATTAGAAGTTTCCATAAAATATAACTAATAGTAGGAGTTACAACAACTTTACGCACCATACCACAATAAAATGGTTTATATCCATTTTATATTTTGAATTCTCTAATATCAATATCATCCTTTACTCGAATTTTATAACAATGTTTAATGAAAGTCGATAGAAAAGTTACTAATGTCGTTATTTGAAAGGTCCATGTTTTCAATTTTAATATTACTTATTAAAATCATCTCTTTTTCAAAAAAAACAAATAAATGAGTTTTTCAACTCAACTGGTATATAAGACCATGGCGGCAATTCTGACCGTAAATATATTAAAGGCTCAGATCCTTTTCTTCCTTGAATAAAAAATACCTTTCAAAATATCAAGAGAGATCCAGTATGTTGTTGAGATAATAGAGAAAAGAATTCTTCACAAAGGTTATACTTTTTAAGGTAATTAAAAGAAATACATTCGACCAATTTCAAAGTATTAACATTGAACGGTTCACAAAATGTTTACGTAAATCCAGTTCCCCTATGGAAAATTACTAATGCTTGAAGTTCTAGGAGCAAAAATTAACTGTTTGGAAAGGATTTTCTCGCGCTTTTATCCATTTTTTTTTAAAGAAGAAGTGGGAAAAGTTGTTTTTTTGCGGGGATATTGAAGATCCCGATTTGTAATAAATAGACCGTTAAAATAAATAAATTTTTTAAAATGAATAAACCAATTAAAATAGTAAAATAGATTTTTTTTCAAATATGTCACATGATATACAATATATTAACTTGGCTAATTTTTGATCGGCTAAAACTTAAAATTTTATCGCATGATATTTTAAAAGCAAACAAAATAATCTAATGAAATTTTATTTGCAAATATTAAAATTTAAATCACACATTTATGTTTATAAAGAAAAAATCACTATTTTAATGAAGTGATACAATAAATAAAAAGACAAGTAAATTACAATGATCAAGGAGAAAGATGCTAATAAAAAAATGAAATAACAATGGAGTAATGGAAAGTAATAGAGGATGAAAGGGAGTAATGATAGGAAACAAAAAGGAGAAATAGAGAGAAGTGATGGGAGATGAAAAGGATTGATAGGAAGATGAAGAGGAGTGATGGGAGACGAAAAGGAATGGGAGACGAATCAACAATAATATTGATTATTCAGTGAAGCTACAATCATTGGGCCTAAATAATGATTTTGGTAGAAGTGATGTAGACTGGGAGTATTGGGAAAGCGGTTTGGATAAATCAATTCCAGATAATGTTACTGGTTTTTATGTCATAAGTCAATGGAAAGTTGGGGTCCTGTAGTCCTTGTGTTTATATTCTGATGAAAATATGGTGGTAATTATAATTATGATGATGGTGATAATAATAACGATAATGATAATTATGATGGGGATCATAATGGTGATGGTGATGATGGTAACCATGGTAGTAATGGCGACAATAATAATGACGAGGAGGAGGAGGAAGAAGAACTATACCCACTATTAAGTGACGTGGTAACAAAGAAGGCTACCAAGTTAAAAAAATTTGTGTAACATTGACGCTTCATCGTATTATTATTAGGAAACTTCGGACAAAAAGAATTTGGACGTAGGCGCTTCATTATTTATTTATAAGGGATTTTGGTCCTGGTGTTGGTGAAAAAATGTTGTACGATACGTTCAGCGCTTTTGGTGTTATCATACAAACTCCCAAGGTATTAATCAATATACCGAATTAAATGTATTACTTTCAATGCTTATTCATTATTAAATATAGTAATTTGCTTCATTTCATTATAATAAATAAACTAAGTATATACCAAAGAAAATACAGTAAATCAAAAAAAAAATTGCAAAAAATAAGTACTATAGGATCCCAAAATTTATATGTAGGGATAAGGCCATAAGGGGCATAATTGCGTCACCAGCATAGAGAATTTTACAGGGTTAAATATTGATTTGCCATACAACTTGAGGATTTTTTAGCCACAGTCAGCACTTTTCTTGAGTTAGCAATTTTATTTGCAATTTGATTAAATAATAATTTACTAATTGTTTCTTCAAAAAAATTGTATAATTCAGTTGGGAATGGTATTTTAATATTCATCTAAAGATCATAAATTTTTTAAAAATTTTTTGTTGTTAAGTAAATATTTGCAATTTTTCAAAAGAAATTCAGCTAATTTATTATCAAATAAGTAACTTTATTTCAAATTAAGCTAATTTAAATTAATACTATACAATTAAAAATTTTAATTACAAAAGACTTAAAGTTTTAAAATTTTACTATTTTCGGATGATAAACTAATTATTTGTAATAAATAGATGATAAGATGATGATTTGCTTTTTTATAATGAATTATCTGTATTATTTAATTGCTAAAGTGCAGGTGTAATTACAATTAAAATCCTTTCTTAATTAAAGGTTAGAATTTCTTCATAAGCAATCTGTAAAATTTAATTTTAATGATACAATTATATCTTCTAAATGATTTTCCATTTTATTTAAAGTTACTTACCAAAAATAAAAAGATTATTACAGAAATAGTAATAATATTTTATTATAATGAAATGGTAAAATTATTTTATTATTAAAATTAATTAAAATACAAATGATGAAATAGATAATAATTTTGACAATTTTAACATAATAAAATTCACTAATTTCAGCAAGCAATTTTATTACAATAAACATCCCTTTTACCATGTTCTCATCTAATATAAAAAATGATCGCTATTTTCTTCATAATATTTATACTTCTTCGCTAATTAATTACATTATAATTTAGCAAATAAATTAATTCACTATTTATTATAAAATTACTATGAATTAATTATATTTGTCAAAATACATTACATCTGTTAAAATACATTTAATTAGTAATTTGTCAATTCAACAAAAAGTATAATAATATTTACAATATATATGTTGTGTGTCAGATGTCAATTTGCGTCAGATGATATTTGCATATTTTAAAGAAGGAAATTTTCACCAATATGAATCCAAACATGTTGAAATTTTAGCATTATATATTTAAAAATGTGATGAACTAATTTACTTAGGCAATAAAAGTACGTTAAGACTGAAAAATTTTGTTTTAATTATAGCTAATATTTTGATTAACATTATCTGCAATATAGCATTAATAGTATTTACTTAAAATTTTCAGGATATGTGTAAATAATTAGTATGTACAGATTTACTTATAAAATAAAAGACAATTTAATTAACAAATAAAAATGTTTACTTATAAGAAACTATTCAAAATTGGCATCTGATGTACGTTAACTGTTATCTGACGCAAATCAACACCTGATGTACAACATATATATTACATTTTATTATATTTATTATTAGAATTTATTAGTACTATAAACCTATAATACAGGACCTCTATACTTAACTACTTATATATAATAACAATTGATTGATTTTAAATTTCTAAAAAAAAATTTTTTTATATTAAAGTAAAAAATTTAACTGATAATTTTTATAGATATGATCATTAGCTTTAAAAATTATCATTAAAATTAAATTTTGGCCAAGTTTTAGTTATTTAAAAATCTGTAATTTAGATATACCAATCAAATTTAGTTAAAATTGAAAATAATCTATTTTTGTATTACAGATTTATTTAGCCATATTTAATGTAATATTAATTATTATTATACTTTAGATTTTTTTTTTAATATATAAAGAAAAAAAAGGTTTTAATAATGAACAAAGTTATTTAAATATAAATCAATTTAATATTATAAATGATGCAATAATTATATATTATCAAGTGAATATTCAGCAGAAAACAGTTCAGATAATAAATTTATAAATGAAAGAATTTAAAAATTAAGTAATTTACTTTAATCTGATTAAAAAATATACATAATAAAATAAAAAATATATACTAAAAATTCTAGAAAATTCACTTAAGTTACAAAGTTATCACAATTAATAACTAATTTTTTTAATTTTAATAATATAAAAATAGAAAAAGAAAGTAAAGAAAAAAGTGAAGATGAAATAGAAATTAAAAAAGATAACATTTAATTAAATTTAATTCGTGTTCTGTCTCTGAACCAGTGAAAACTACTAATAAATTTTGGGAAACTGGTTTTACAAATTAATTATCACTTAAATGGCTTTTGAGCTGATTTGCCCTGAATTTTTTTTTTTTAAGTGTTATATAATAATATTCTGAGTATATTGAATAATAAATTTGCATCG
>QZLH01000990.1:31765-48174 GCA_003833135.1 Oehlia diaphana | reverse complement strand
TTCTTACATAATAAAGAATAAACTTTTTGTTAAATTATAAATTTTATGATTATGCGAAATGAACTTAATTCTTGTAATGTACAGAGTGGCAGAAGCTGTCATTGCAGCATTAAAAACCAAGAAACTCATGTTTAAATTAAAAATTTATATAAAACTGCAATTTTTTTACGTGAAATTATTTTATATTATTTTTACTTATAAGAAATGAAGAATAGAATTAAAAGCAAAATTTTATTTTAGCTGATTACTGATTATTACTATTTGTAAAAATTTTTATTAATTAGATATTTATACAAGTGCCGTCCATTATAACGACACTCTTCAGGCAATATCCTTTTCTAGATGAAGGTGGGCGGGTGGATTGAGTACTAGCAGTATAGCGCTATGCTTGATTTTGGATAACTGCAGTCCTGCGGTTGGTTACGGTATGGTATAGACGTATAGTGCTATACGTAATTTTTACGGGCGAAGCATAGTACACTTCTTAGGAAGTTCCATATGGTAGAGCCGTAATACTTTATTACTAATAATAAAGTACAACAGCAATATTACGAAATGAACATGGAGTATGTGCTCTTATCTACTGAAACGTATTTAATTCACATGATTTCAAATACACTAATAGTTCTGAATAAGCAATAGAATTGTTATAAATATCTTATTAATTTCATAGTAACTCTACAAATAATAATTTTGAGGAATAGTAATTATTAGCCAAAAATTATTTTGAATGAATTTTTTTTTTTTCAGAATTTCTTAAATTTCTTATAAGTAAAAAAGAATTAAACTAGAAAATTGTGGCTTTTACATAAAACTTAAACATAATTTTCGTATAATATAAAATCCTTAACAAAAAATTATTCTTAATAAATATTAAATAACTTAATACAAACTAAAATCTTATCATACGTTATATAACAAATTATACTATTTTACGAGATCTTATCTAAGAAATTCAAAAATTTTCTTTCAAAGTCCCCTTATAATTTATTTCTGTTAGGGGACCGTAACATATTATCTTATCTATACTCTATAGGTTCAGTTACTATACCTTATTTATAGGTTCAGTTACTATATATTATCTTATGTTCTTTAATAAAGTTTAATTTTTAAGTTAAAAATAAATCGTAAATAAATCGTAAGTTTATAAAGAATACTGACATGAGCTTTCATTTAAATTAGAATAAAGTTCTATATTTCTTTCAATGAGATATTTCTAGTAAAATAATACTATCTTATACTATCTTATTGAATTTCTCTAATATACATAATCATTAAAACATATGATGATAATTAGTCATTTCTTTTTAAATCTTTCCAAGTACAGGAGATTCCATATTAATGGAATTTAATGGACGACTAATATAGATGGCTTTTTCATGAGATGGTACGTTATTATGAATACAATTTTCTAAATTTGCGAATTTAATATCCTCAGCAGTATCAAATTGTTTTAATAACTCTGATGTATCAGTACTATCACAAATTGCTGTGACCCAATTTCCCAAACACTCGCAAATTTGGGATGCTGTTGGTCTATTTAATGGATTGGCATCTAAACATTGTAACATTAATCTAGAAAAAACGGGCGGTGTCCCATTAATTTCATTTGGTCTTAATCCTGAGCAGATCTCTTGAATGAGTTGCTTATCATGAGGCCTCTCATTGTGCGGGCGTATACCAGCTGATAACATCCACATGATCATGCCAAAGCTGTAAATATCGGATTCTTTGGACATTGCACTTCCATCAAGGACTTCTGGAGCAACGAAAGGTATTACGCCATAAATCTGTTCAGATGAAATTTGTTTATCAACAGGCCCATGTAATCCAGTATCCGCTATTTTAGCATCAACTGAATTCATTTCGCTTTCAATTAGTACGTTTCCTCCATGTAAATGCCCATGAACTAAACCATGTTCATGAATAGACTCAAGTCCTGTTGATATTGACCATAATATATCTACAATATCTCTCCAGCAAAGGACCTCCATAGATTCTTCAAGATATGAGTACAAATCCCCATTTTCATAATATCTCATAACGAACATATAGTTGGATGTTGGATCCTTGGTTAAACCAAAACAGTCTGCTAGTGCTCCATTTTGTAAGCATTTATGATATCTATACAACTTTTTTTAAATAAATATGAAAAAATAAATTCAATATTATTATATATAACATCAATTAATTATTACTATAGAAGTTTGAGATTTATACGTAATTTTACGTTAAGGAACCCAGCAATATATAAGTAGACAAGGTCGGCACTCACTGCCTGAACTTATATATAATCTTAACGCTATTACTTTTATTAATTTATATATATTGCTCGGTTCCTGGTAAAAATATCGGTATCCCATCTAGTAATAAGCCCGATATAGTTCAGTATGAAGAACTAATGTGGTAAAAAAAAGTTTGTCTTTATCCAATGAATTAATAATAAAAAATATAACCCACATAGTCCTAACTAACTGAACAATAGTTGGACTATGAATTTACGAATAAACAAGGACTAGGAACTGCTCGAACATATTATCATATTTTTTCAGATAAATAAACGTGTCCTTTCAATAAGTAAAATGAATATACCAGATTTAGACATATTATTGCAATTCTATTGTAATGATACTACCGCAGTTACTGTACTTTATTACTTCTAGATCACTTTTAATTACCATAATTTAATCGATGGTGAATTTTAAAACTAAAAATAGTAAAATTGCTAATCACTAGTACATTGTTTGTTTATAACAAAAAAACTTACTTGATTTACAAATTCTTGACTCATGTACTGAGAATTATCCAATCGTTTTAGAATAACCTTAATCGGTCCATTGCGGGTCCATACTTCAGCCTCTTCATCTAGATTCCATCGGGGACCTTCAAGCCAAATTGCCGAATATATTGAGCTAAAAGCACCCCTTTTATTAATATTTTTGATCAAGTCGAATTTATCAAAATCGATCCATTCAAGGTAATCCATGCTTTTGTTGGCATTAAGCTGAGTATATCTAATAAACTCATCTATTATAGAACTTCCGCTGGTCCAATTGGGGAAATTTTCTTTTAAGAAAGCAATCTCACAGTTCTTGCACCATGAAATTGTAGTACGTTGTGTTTTACAGTCAAAACAGCTTCCGTATGTTGGAGGTCGCTCATTTAAGACCATCTTGAAGCTTGATCATTTTTTTGCACGGTCGTCAAGGAGTCATTAAATACTCCCAATATTCAATGTCTAAAATAGTGACAAAAATATCGATTATTTAATTTAATTGTATCTAATGAGTTTCTTATTGAAGCACGTTGAGGCTCAAATTAAAATATAGATTTTAATCTTTAATATTTTTGGTGGAATAATATGGTAATAAAAGTACTATATTTAGGATAGCAGATAATTTACAAATATGTATTTAAGTGGATTGATAATAATCATTTTTAAAGATGAATGAAATTTTACTACCTAATATGAATCAATAATGCTAACAATGTTAAGTTTTTAATTGTTTTCGTCGGAGAAAATTTTCCGTGTCACAAGAAGATCAATTTGACCTAAATATCTATTTAAAATAAATTAATAAACATTAAATATTTTTTTTTGGAATAGCACTGTCTATGAATAGACTTATAGGGCGTACGTATTTACATTATTCAGTTGGATTGAATTGGGCTGAACCGAACGCCCAACCGTATTTCATTTGCGAGAGCGTATCAAATGGATTTCCCAATCAGGTAGGCGATCATTATTTTGAGAAACAATGTTCTAATGAAAATATTAGACTTGAATTTAAATATGGTCTGAAAGAACTACAACTAATAATTAAAGAAGAAAGAAGTATATGTTATGACCTTTACTTTTAGCCTAAACCACTCCCCATATCATGCATATACCCTTTGTAAAGTATGTCGCACGATCCACTTGTGAAACATAAAGCAAAATCAATCATATCCAAAATGATTTATGTACCAATTTTGTACCAACTCTTTATCGGCCGAATTAATAGCCAAATGAAAACTTGAGTATAATGAATATATTCTAGGAAAATATTATTAATTAAAAATATAATAAGTTTCAATGTGATTTTTATTTGCAAATTTATTAAGTTAAATGCCTACTATAAGTATGAATTTGTGTTGAAAGGTAAATTTTAATAATGTTAATACCATTGCTTATATGTTATAATTCATTTAAACAATGATTAAAAATAAGAAAACTACTTTTTTGGAAATACCATAGACTTGTTATTGGCATTTTTGTTCGAGTTATTCAACAAAAATAGCCAGCAGGGATCCAAACTAAGTTATCCCCAAATTAAACAATATACAATTAAACCTACCGCTTAGCATTTATAGTTATTGATACCTTTCCTAAGTATACAATATACAAAACATTCCCGCATAACCTTTTTTATAATATATAGTGGTTCTAATTTGACGAACTGGAGAAGAAATTCCTTGACTTAATAATTTAAATTAAATTAGGTATCAGATTATGAATCATATGAGCGATGATTTATAAAATTATTTTTTTTTTAGTCCGAAGTGTAACGAAGGACTATATACTATGACCACCGTAATTTATACAAAAGTGATTATTTGGATATACAAAATGTATGACGAAGGACTATGCTGTACCCGTCGGCACGTGACGAAGTACATCAATAAACCCTTAAAACACTGTGCACGACTGTTCCGTCTTGCACGTGACTTAATAACGGTCGTTTCCTAATACTACTAATTACAAAACCAAAACTTATCCGTAGTGACCAACAGATAAACACCAGAAATTTGATCTTTCATATTTGAAATTTCCTACGATGGTTTGTTGTTGTTTTGCCATTATAATTTTATTGCAATATATAAATCAATTACATAACAATATTATACCTTAAAAGAATTATTATTTGAATTATTTAATACGAATGTATGTTAAAATTTTTCAATCATTATGGAAACATTTATTTTTCCTTTTGTTTTTTTACTTTAGTTATTAAAATATAAAAATGAAATTTTTCACTTTTTGCACTTTTTTATTTTCCGCAACGTCACTTTATATGTAATTGCGTACGATTATTGCTCTTTAACAAATCAATTCTTCCAGTACGAATGGCACATCCAATTTCAATAAAAATTATTGAAAACTTTTAGTTCAATACAAGTAGGTCATACTGTAGTAGGTTAATAATCAGATTAGCAAAGTTTAAATCACGGGCGATAAGGATTTTCCGCCAAAAGTTCTGTCTATACTTGTAGAAAATAGGTAAACTTTGGTAATCTCAATAAAGATAATATATATATATATATACAGTATACAGTATATATATATATATATATATATATATTATAAAAAAAAAAAAATAATAATCTCTTCTTTTAATTAACTTTGAGAAATTACGTAAATAATTTTTTTTTACGAGTTATTATGGTAAATGATACAATAATAAAATGTCACTAGGTTAGTAACAATTAAGGTTAACGTTCCTCATGCGAAAATTAATCAGTTGTTGAGGTTAAATATAATGAGGTTAAATATAATTACTACACTCAGCTGCAGGACCAACTATTAACAAATGTAACAAATGGTTAAAAACAGTATATTCGAATATACGTAATTATACTAGGAAATATATAGTAAAACTCAAAATTAGGTAATATAATACGAATTTTATGTAATAATTTTTTTGGACCAATGATAATAATTAATAATTTGTAAAAATCAAAGATTCAAAACAGAATGTCAGCTGGGGTTCCATAAATCCCGGCTCCGAAAAAAGATTTGCATCCCCCTTATAATGCGATGATGAGATTGGATCTTCCAACTCTTTCAATATCAAAGTACATATAATCAAATCTGATTGTGATTCTATAGTTTATTTATTTATTACTTTAATTTAATGTAATTTTGGTAAGAACTAATTATAATATTATATAAATAGTCATTCAGATATTTATAAAATGGATAGTATTGGTCCAAGAGGATCGTAAAAATGTTTATCATTCGTCTCTTCATCGTTTTCTAATCGTCATTCCATCACCATTTAATATTTTGCGTCCTCTTAGTGTAATCTTTATTTTATTAGATTCATTCTTTTCTTCAATATGAAATCTTTTTTTTTTAAGAAACCGATATTGTTCAAGCATTTCATATTATTTCTAGTAAAGGAGATCCAAATAACGTTCATATAAGTGATAGTCGGTGGTGGCCACCGTAAGGAAGACGTAGTACCTCATTGAAGTCGTCGCTGGTGTTAGAAAAAAAAAAGAAAATTTTTGTTATAGACAGATCAATTTTGTTGGCCGAAATCATTCAAAATCCTGGCATCCATAATACCTCTGAAAATTCGCTCTCGCTCGAAATTTTAATATTCTAGAAATTTCACTATCACATTAGATTTATGATTCAATTAATTGAGTTAGTAATTGGATTATTAGTTTATTACATCAATTACATCATTTATTTTATTTTTAATTAGCAATTGCGGTATAGTAAATAGTAAAATAATATTTATTTTTGAACAATTTTATTATAAGTAATGATAATAATAATAACAGGTTCTAAATCGAGATAATAAATTTCAGAAATATTAAATGTTTGGGATTTTGAATTTCGGTATTACGTACAGATTGTCGAATTTTCTGAATATCAAGCTGATCTAAATATGTTATCATGCGTTAAACATATGTTTACCTGATCGTAAAGCATATGACTTTGATCGAGATCCATTTTTAAAATTATAACACGTTTTTATTAAAAATTAAATTAGTGCAAGACATTGATTTTTTTTTTTTTTAAATCTAACAAATCTAACACTTTTTTTAAAAAATTAAGAGATTTTGTTTATAAGACAAGTTATGTACTTACAATTTTTTTTATTTGTATGATGTCAAGTTAAACTAATTTCAATGTCAGCTATGTTTCAATTTCCCAATTTATTGTATATACTATGTATTATTTTTGATAAGAAGAAACGTTAATCAGTGCGCACGTCCCTAATGTAAGGATCATAATATATATGTAGGATCATAATATATATGTGTAGAATAACTTACACGAATTACATTATATTTCAAAATTAAGAATTTCTTTAATATATTTTATATATTACAATAATTAATATATTTTACAATAATATATTTTATATACTACAATAATAGTTAATATATTTTATATATTACAATAATTATATTACAATAATTTATATTGATATTATATTCTAACAATTTTTTTAAAATACATACTTTTTGAAATTAACACACATGATGATTAACCTTATTAAAATCATTTAGATCCAAGTAATACTGTATTTATTATCCCCCTTTCATCCCTTCTTGACATCATTTTTATTATATATTCGCATGATTTTTTTTGGGGGGAAAATTAAATTTGATGATCAGGGAATTAGTTACTTGGCATTAATATTCATTTATCCATTCATGGAATAATTAATAAAGATAAGATTATAATTTAAACTTTTGAATATAGAAAATTTCACAGACTAACTCGTGGAATTTATAATATGGGAGAAAGATCGTCAGCGTTTATGCTTGGGTCTTTCTGGGGAAGGAATTTATTCTATGAAGGTATCATCTAATTCTTTGTCTTTAATGGTAACCAATTGTCCTTAGATACCACTACACGTCAATTCTGGTTTGTGAATCAGGTCATAAATACAAGATTGATGATGATGTTCATTTTACCGTATATCAAGACCATAGTGATAGTACCTCGCGTATTGGTGGTTTGAACCTGAACCCGTGGTATATCGCGGTACTCCACGTAGAGGGGGTACAAGAATTTATATTGTGTAATATATATTTTACTAGTATTTATTATTATAGTATCAGAGTATTTTAAAATAGAGGAAAATTTCTTGAGAAGAGGATACTATATCTGGATTGTGTAATATATGGATAGAAAATCATAGTGTTTTTTAAGTTCTTCTTTTCGCCTTTAACTATTCTTCAGGTATTACTCTCTAATTTTTAAATGAGTATTGTTAAATATCACCGCTGGTGATTGTCACCTTACCAGAATTAGGGTAGAATTTTGGGCAGAATTAAAAATGACATGAAACTCGGCCAATTAATATTTGCTAATGCAGGTGCGATGAAAATCACCTGCGGTGATATTTAGAAATGCAAATATACGAAATATTTGAGACAAAGTACTTTTGATAAAAATAAAATCATATGTTAAGCACATATTATCTATATTACAATTTATTATAAAAATAAAATTATAAATTAAACTTAGTATACAAAAATTATACATTTTAAATTAAATACATGAATTCCATTACAAATTATACATAAAATCAAATTATATGTAAAATCAAAAACAAAAAAAATTTTACATAAAATCAAATTTAAATTAAATACAATGATAAAATAAATATATATTTTATATATATATATATATAAAAATTTACAAAAAAAAAAATTTTTTTTTTTTTTTTTTTTAACAGACTATTAACAATTTATATTACAATTAATGAATTTTTTGTGCGTAAAAACGTGTATAAGTAAGACTTAATTGTCGTTTTTCAACTTCTTGAATAAAATCGCTAAATAGTCTACGATATTCTTGATCAGTAAATTTAAATTTCCTTGTCATTATTACTGAATAAGATTCAAAACTCATACTTATATATTCAAGCATCTATTAAATTAATTAATAAAAAATATTAAAAAGGATTTTTTTATATATATAATTAAAAATATTAAAAAATATTTTATTTTATTACTTACCAGTTCACCAAAAGTATCACCCCAACTACCTACAGGAAGTATCCTATTTTCTATTGAAACTTTACCTAACCTTCCTGTTGAATCCATAAATCCTTTCAATTTAGCTGGTACGTTTAAACATATATTTTTAGTCATATAAAATTGTCTAACTAAAAATAAAGAAGATTAATTGTTAAAACACGGGACACGGGATACGGGATACGGGTGAATTTAAATTTTTTAATGCGCCAACTTTTGCTTACCTTTATTCATTATTTCTTTTGTACGTGGACCTGAATTATTAAAGTTTAAACCATCCAATTCCAGAAATTCTACGTATCCTGAAGGTTTTAAAACCCTCATTATTTCTTTATAATAAAAAAAAGAAAGGAAATTTTAGATCATAAAATCACTTGAGATATTAAAAAACCTTGTGCAAAAATTCGTACCTTTTATCACTTTCATCCATTGTTCTTCAGTAAATGCAGCGTGAAGTAATCGTTGATGTATAAAATCGAACGTGTTTGAAGGAAAAGGAAGTCCATAAAGCACATTACATTCAATAAAACCCGCATTCTGTGGTCTATCTTCTGTTGGAAATATTGGGGACATATCTATTCCAACAAAAGTACTTTTAGGATATTCTAATGCATTTTCAATTGTCCATTTTCCTGTTCCACATCTAACAAATAATGAATGAATAATTAAATCCATTTTTTTTTTTTTAGAGGAAAAATAAAGAATTATAAATTATTATTATAATTACCCAATATCTAATACAGTAATTCCATCTTTTAATTGATCATGCATCGGAGAAGAATAATTACCATCAAATGCATGTTTAAGTAAACCATGAGATAATTCTAATCTATCAAGTTCAGTCTTATCATTTGGTAAAGAATATTTTGAAGTATCTGAATTATGAAACCTTCTACCACTAACATATCTAAAATTATCAAGAATATCTTCAAAACCTTCATATTCATCAAAACCAGCATATTTTAATAAAGATGAAGAAGACATTTTAAGAGGATCTTCTCTATTAAAATTATTTTTACGAATAGTGATAAATTTCATGATTAAAAAAAATTGTTTATCTTTTAATTTAATTTAAATTTTTGTTTCACCGTTTATATTTTATATAATTTGTACTACAACACGGACAAAAATTAATGTAAGTAATCAAGTTTTTAAAGAAGAAATTAAATTAATAAATTGATTTAATAAAACTTTTTACATTTCGTTGGTAAAACTTCCTCGGTTCTTTTATATATAAAAATATTAATTCTCGATGGTACCTTAATTTAGAAATAACAATGTTTGTGTGGGGTAAATAATAATAAGGGATTTCATCATTTTTATCTCCGTGATCTTCCCTTTTTCAAGACTTTCAAGATTGACGAAAAAATAGTATGAAATTTTATAAAATATAACATAAGGAAATATAAGATCTTTTACATTTTAATTATCTTTTAAAAGAAAATATAAATGTAATTTTCTTTTTATACAATAAAATGATGTGTCGACAAATAATTATTAAAAAGAAACTCTATTTTTGTAAATTGCAATAAAACAAAAAAAATGGAAACATTATGGGACTGAGTTACTTTTTGTTCTTCATGCTAATTTCATACGAATATTCAAAAAAAAAAAAGAATAATTGATTTTCCTATGTTCCTTATGTATTTCGTGGGAGCTACTTTCAACATTTGATTTCATATTAAATTATGTTTCAAGTAATATTTTATTTCAAATCTTTGATAATCCAAAAAAAGAAAATATATTCCTAATCCGGTAATTTGTTGGAAGAAAAGGAAAGAAAAAAAAAATGGTATCATAAAATTGAACTAAAAAACTAAAAAATTATATTATAAAATTAAATTAAAAATAATTATATATCTTATATCTCTCTCGTTTCAAAACTTTCGATTGATCTGCAGAGCCACGTGTGAATAAGATATATAATATACTTTATTTATATAATATTTTAATTAATGAACCCATTAAAAAACCCTTTTCATCTTGCGGAGATAAGTCGGACAAAAAAAAACTCAATTTTTTTTTACTATCTGGTTATTTTGAGTTTGAACCTTTTTTTTAAAAGTAAATTTCAATTTTTCACGAATTTGTATTAATTTTTTGTAATCATTATGTTATTTATTTTATGTACTATACCATAATTTAACATAATTTAACATAAATTAGTTAAAAATATTTTTGAAATCCCGCCACTTTTTTAAAAATAATAAAACGTCATTATTTCAAAAATTGCCAAGAGAGATCGAAGTTCGTACGACGAAAATAATGATATGATTTTAGTTTAGTTTAATTAAAAATTTGAAAGATTTTTTTTTTTCAGCCAGAATTATCATAATTTTGGTAAAAATTATACACAAATTTCACGTGAATTTTGATCCATCCGGAAAAATATTAATTAAGAAAATCTTTCGGTAAAAGTTTATTTTTAGATTTTTTTTATTTCATTGATCATTATACTTCATAGAATAACTAAACATGGTAATTACATCCGTGATCGGCGGAAATTAAAAATTAATTTAACCGAATTTATTAAATTAAAACTTTTTAAAAGTTAAATTATCTGCTATTATTAAAATGGTGTGATACTCACCTGACCAACACTTTTTTTTACTTGATTTCATTAATTGATGTGAATATACTGTATTTATTTTCATTGTCTCAATTGGAAAACTCTGCAGGTAATATTTTTGCTAGGATTTTTCTTTTTTTTTATATTTTTTGTAGTAATATCATGAGATTTTTTTAATTTTTTTTGTAACAAAGGAAATTTTTTTTTTTTCACCAAACGAAATTGTACATAAAAAACCATAGATAGTTTATCTTTAGGTATATCGAAAAAAAAATTTTTTTTTTTTTTTTTTTTACTACTAACACAAATTTGAATATCCTAATTTTTTTCATCGACTGCTTATCTTATTTATTGGGACATATTTATCCTCTTTTTAATTAATTTTTTATTAATTGTTTAATAAATAAATAACTATTTATTTTTCTCTTTGGAATATTTCTTTTTTTTTTCTTCTTCTTCTTCTTCTTCCTTTTCTTTTTATTAAAGAAAAAAAAAATAAATTTATAATACGTCACTCAGTTTATAAGTAATATAAAGTATTTTTTTTTTTTTCTTTAAAAATCGGGCAAAAATATTTGTAAATATTAAAATAAAAAAAAAAAAAAAAAAAAATTACATACTGCCGGCAGTCTCTTTTTTTTTATTAAAAATACAAAAAAAAAATATAAAAATTCAAAAAAAAGTAAAAAAAGAAAAATGTTGCGATTTTTTGCATCTTATTTAACTTCTAACATTAAACCTAATACTACCACAAATGAAGAAAATTTACAAGAAAATTTTTTTAATTTTAACGCTAAAAATTTTGATTTTTTTACAACGGAAACGGAACATTCTGATGAAGTGGAACAACCTCAAGATATATCGTTATTAAGAGAACGAAAATTACAAGAATTAACGGAAAAAGTTTTATTACGTAAAATATATCGTCAAATGGTTATGAATCGTCACTCTCAGGATCATTTGCCACTTTCTCAAATTCAAGAAAAATTGGAAGAAGATGACCTTCCTTTAAAAGTACTTCAAGATAAATTAAGACAAAAAGAAAATTCTTCTATTTATACTACAATAAGAGAAAATATTAATTTTTTACTTTATAGTAAACCATCTAAATCAAAAAATTCTAAACCTTCTTTATCTACCCCTATTATTACTGAAACTGTTAATAATAGTGATAATAATAATAATAATGTTTCTATTCCTAAAGATGATAAAAATTACGATGTCTGGGATGATGCAATCATTGGTCATCTTATGAATCTGGTAGAAACGATTGGCATAGAAATTAATCAAGATGAGAATTCCGGAGAATCCATTAATGAAACCAAGGATTCCGTTCCAAAAGTAGACCGTCAATTAATAAACAGAGTAGTAAATGAAGTAATAAACGAGGTAATGAGAGAAGAAGAATTCAAAAAAAGATCTTCTCATTTAAATGATACCTTCACAAAAGGATCAACTAAAGTTACAACTAAAAAAGAAGATAAAGAAATAATAGTCGCTGAATCATCTACTGCTACCACTATTGCCATAGAAAACAATGCCATGAAGAATATAGGAAAAAATACCGTGAAGAATATTGAAAAAAATACCGTAAAGAATATTAAGAATATTGAAAAAAATACCTTAAAGAATCTTGAAAAAAGTACCGTAAAGAATATTGAAAAAAGTACCGTAAAGAATATTGAAAAAAATACTGTGAAAAATATTGAAAAATATACCGTGAAGAATAAGAATAATGGAAAAAATACCTTGAAGAATAATACTTCGACGAATAATACCTCGACGAAAATTGAAAATAACTTCGCGACGAATAATGCTACTATGGATATTGATTTAGAGCATGTAAAAAATGTAAAAAATGATATTACGGATGATATTCAAAAGAATATTCAAGTAGATACTAAACTTGAATCAAGAAAAATTGCCGAAGAAATAATTAATTTCGGTGAAACTATTAATGTAGCTGAAAGTCTTTTACCTTCCGGTAATTTAATCAATGATAACGCAAGTTTCAAGTCAACAAGGAGTGTTAAAAGAAAAATTCGTCGTTCAATATTTTCTTTGGGTCAATCTACTACTTCCTCAAATGATAAAAATTCCGATCAAACTCATAATTCATTAAAAAGACATGTTAGTGACTTAAGTAGGAGGGGTTCTATACATAGTAAAAAATCTTATGATAATGACCTTTCAAGACGTTCTTCAATTTCTTCTAAATATTCATTTAGTGCTAATACTGATGTTATAATAGAAGAACAAAATGAAGATGATTTTAATCATAATAAATTTTTTAAAAGAAATCCTTCTACTAGGAAATCTTTACAATTTTTTAGAAATATTTTAAAAAATAATCAGAATTCACCTTTAGCTAATAATGAAGAATGTTTCCTATCAAGTAGAGAAATTAGAGAAAAATATTATCAACAGTTTGATGAGGTTAAACCTGATCAACGAGTGTATCCTAAAACGATAGGAACCGCTGGAGGTCGATCAGATCCCGGTTATTCGAATTTTTACCTATCTATGCCGAACGGCCAATGGATGGTCAGAACAAGGACTGGTTCAAGAAAAATCACGGGTAACTATACAATTAAAATTTTTTTCTATATTTAATATATGTGTAATTAAAAGCATTTATTTTTTACATTTCAGGCACACAATACGTTGAAAAAGAATTTATTTAAGTAAATTTTGATAAACCAACCATTCTGTTTATTATTATTATTATCATTATCATCTTTTAAGAGTATTTTTTCAATAATAAAAATTTTATTCTTACAAGAAATATATAATGTATTCCAATTTTGGAAACTAAAGTTAAACCCTGTAAAAGTAAAAAAAAAATACGTTTCCAGTTTTCCGCTACATGATATGCGGGATTTACATACAGTTCTATAAATGGTGGAACAAATGTGACGTCAAATTTTGTGAGCTGATCAATTATTGTAACTTAATTGCGTCATAATGTTATGCGTTCAATTTCGTGAATATAATAGGAATTCTAGTGTAACGCAATTCAAAATCAAATTGCTACCGTAACTAGGATTTTAATGCAACACGAAATAAATCAAATTGCGCAAAGTAAATATAGTTGATAGAATCAAGAATTCTTTAGATTTTTAGAAGTTCATCTTTATTCTAATAAAAAAAAACATTAAATTCTTTTTGCCCATTCGATCATTATATTCATTTACTATTGCATTATTGTTTTGATGATCACCGTACATCATTATTTGCTTTATCGCAATATCTTCAATTCCAAAGTGTTTTTAAACTTAAAGTATTTTTTTTAGCACGAAAATTCAGGATTAGCACATTAAAAGGTTAAGCTCAAGTAAATAATAACGTTTCTAAAAAAAAAAATTTTACGAACCTTTTGACTGGAGAAAAGTATTTTTTTTTTTTTTTCTCGCTATTTTCCGGATATCCGGCAACCCAGGAAATTATACCTTTTAATTAATTGGATAAAACTAAAATCCTTTAATTTTAACAAGAGTTATATTTTTATTTTTATAAACTGTTAATAGAATTTAATTATAACAACAATATTATTATATATCGAACAATAGTAATTATCAAACAATAGTAAGATTAGTAATGTTTTTCTTTTGGTTACGTCATTATAAACAAATAAAATTTTGAGATTTTCATTGTAAATAAATAAATTCTAAATTAAGATTTTTCGTTGATAAAAAAAAAAATTGGGATAAATAAATACTTTAAAAATATTTTCCTGTGTCACATGACCAAATTTTTTTCGTGGCATTCAACATGGGTGACATGTATGACATGTATGACAACCAGACATTCATATATCAGATATGATTCAAATTAAACCTCTATTAAATTATATTAAATTTTATATCCCTAATCACAATCTTGGATGAATTCTTTCCAATTAACTCTTCTGAAAATAAGAAAACACCCCCCTATAAAAACGAAATGAGTTAAATTTATTTAATATTTGTGCTTATGAGTAATAAATATCTAAAAAAGCGCCATTTGTTTAATTTTTGTTTTTTTTTTTTTTTTTGTAATAAGACATAAATCGGACAAAATGTGCTTTTTTAAACGTTTTTTACACATAAACACATAGATAACACATTCATTTTTATAGGGGTTATTTACATTAAATCATCGGGAATGATCATCACCGTTGACCAGAATTATCAATTTTTACCGACACTATATTTTTTTAATGCTGGTCGATCGTCATAATTTCAGTCACCGGTGATCATCACCCTCTAGAAAATTTCTTTATAGGGCACCTGTTATTTATAATAGAAAATTTGACCTTATTCTCTGTATACTTAAATATCCAAAAGTTATCTAAATTATTATTCCGAAGATGAAGATGAGAGATATATATAAAATTCTATTATTTATATCATGAAAAAGCCCCCATTTCGACGTTTGTTACGCGGATCAGCTTTGTATTCAAAAATTCGGCATACAGCTGACATAATCAAAATGATCGGCGCATTGATGGTGTAAGTATGACTTACACTTCATATAACTTACATCTTGATAGTATATACTTAATGTAAATTACAAGAAGTAGTGGCTGTGGTGGCTTTTACAAGTGGCTGGGCTTCTACAGTGGCTGTGGCAGGCATGACAAACTCTAAGTTATACACATAGAAAAATTGGTATATATAGACATGCTGGACAAAGCAGTAAAAGATGGAAATTTAGATTTTAGAACACAAATTTATATTTTTATTTTCAACATGAACTAGGTACATAGAAACTATACATTAGAGTAAAAAGTAATTCAAACAAACTATAAACCAAACTGTGATAATAGTGGCATCACCTTGGTTGTAAGAAACAAAAATGGTACTTTACTAAAAATGGTCAATTTTTTGAAATGATTTTGTAAAAATTTTAACATACTACAAAAATATATTTAATACATCAAAATGTTTTTGTTATACTTTTGTTATTATTTTGTAATTATATTGTATCTAGGTCTATAAAAATAACTCAAAATAATATCACAATAATTTTTTAATGTTTTTACTATTATTTTATTATTATTATAATATAATTAATTTTGATATTATTTTAATAT
>QZLH01000989.1:10387-35268 GCA_003833135.1 Oehlia diaphana | reverse complement strand
TAGCAATTCAAAGTTGAAATATTTTACTATTAAATTAAATATTTGGCCATTTTATTCTGACTAGAGTTATATGTAAATTTGGCTAAAATTACTTTCATTTAATTATTAACTATGTAAATTTGGCTAAAATTATGTATAATTCTGACTAGAATTAAGAATTATAACTTAAATTAAATAAATCTGACCAATAAAATTACAGGATTAAGTATTACATAATATAAAAATTTGGCCGCTTAAAAATTTTTTTGTTGGGACTAGGTTGTATGCACTGTATGTGATCACATGATCATGTGACTCCTAAAAAAATATTTGGTACCTGAATCCACTTCGATTTCATTTAACTGCTCTTCCAATTGCAAAATGGAGGCATTTGATTGTTTAATATCATTCTTAATTAGCAGTTGACGCTTCTTGTAAACTTACTTTAGATGCCCTGATTTAGCGTAAATGTTCATGTAGTATTTATCATTATCTTATTTTTTGTTTTCTTAGTTACATAGCCTGGTAAAATGTAATGAGGAATTGACGCATTATCACAAAAATTTTGGAAAGGTAAAGAACTATTTTTGATATTTTCATATATATATTTTATCCATAAATCTGAGCCAGGAATCAGGTATTTATATTGCGGTTAGCAATTTTTCTTTTTCTTGTCTAAGCTGTATACTCATCCATCAGGTATATACAAACAAATATCATTAGGGATAAGAGACAGAGCTGGATCCATATTTGGAGGAAGAGAAAAAATCTCATCATCAAGATTAATATCACATTTCTGGGGAATTACAGAAGGAGTAGAATTGGTACTAAATGAGTGAGGTACACATGTTATTATGTGAACTGCCAGAATAGGTTTCCAAAAAGAAAAAAATGGAACATTAAATTTGTAATCTTCTTTTACTATATGGTGTTCTTTTTTTAAATATTGTAAATAGTGAATAGGTTTGTCGATGTGCTGGGGTCTTGTGAATAAAAATTTATAATAACTCCCTTCAACTAATTTTTGTCATTCATTTAGTACTATGTTTGACTTTTTTTGTTGAATATTCGTCTACATCGCAGATTAAATCTAATTTCTTGTCTTTTTTGAATAGCAGGTCAATAATTATGGTTAAATTTAAAATTATCAAAATGTTTATTGTACATACAGTATAACGATCACTACTTTTATGAAAAATACATTTATGCCCTTTCACATGATAGCTAGTTGAATATTTAATGCCCAATCGGTGAGAGACTGAGAGTAAATCTCTTTTTGTTAAGACCTATCCATTTCTTGAAGATCTTCTATGTATGTAATGCTTTAGTATTATCTATATTTCTACAGAATAGCGTCATCAGATTTATCAAAAAAAAGTGGTGGCCACATCCTTGTCTATTATTAGACATTACTATCGGACTGGATATCAAATATTGGTGATTGCCATCGAGTGCTGAACGTCTATAATTCTATATTCACAAGGAATAAAAATACCAAAATGGAAATGATATCATTTATATGAAAAATTAAAAAAGTCTTTGTCAAATAATTTTGATCGTCCATTTTTTGTGCATGTGATTTGATAATCGTAATTCTGTCCAATAATTTTTTTCTAATTAGGTTAAAATATTTGTGTTTAATACATTTTGGAATTACTTTTTGTGTGGAAAAAAAATGCTGAAGACCTTTGCTAATTTGAAATTTGGCATTTGGCATTTTGTTTGTGAAATTATAACTAATGGGGTTAGTGGACATATGAGAATCATTTGTATGTATCTGCAAATGAATTGATTGGTGTTTTGTTTTTGATTAACAATCTCAAAAAAGAAACTTATTGAATGGCGATTTTTATAAATCTTGTTATAACCTGATTTACGAATATTGGTCACGTGAAATTTTTTGAATGAAATGAGAAAAGAATTATCTTCAAATAATTCAGTATTAGTGTCAATATAAGGTGTGGAAGGAATAAGTGTGTGAGGTGAAGGAGTGTTATCACTAAGTTCTTCATTAATAGTATCAGTGATTGGTTTATCGTCATAATTACCACCACCATAAGACATGGGTGTGTAGTGGATGTCAGTAGAAAAAATTTTTTATGAGGTATAGAAGACATAGTCCTTAGGTATGGACAGTTAAAGGAATAAAAACCTCGTCTTATGCCCAAGGCGCCCATCTAGGACCTCTTTCCCTTTGAGTTTTCTTAGAAAACTAAAATTACGAGACTGTAAAAATTTACTGCAGAAAACTAACAAAATGGAAAAAAGGAGAAAGAGTTTTTTTCAATCATCCAATGTAAGACTTGTTGAAATGTGTAATCCTAGATATTAAGATCATCATGTGATCAAAAGAATAATTACCTAAAGGATAAATAATTCATCAAATAAAATATAGACACCTATTTAGCCAATTTAACCAAAGGAAGAATGTTTAACTGAGATAATTAGAAACACAATAATGTTATCATTAACAATAGTTATTTATAGTAATATTTATTTATAGCTTAATTATTTATAATTATTTTATATTTAAATTAATAATATTATTAGATTAGTTTAGTTATAAGTAGATTATAATAAAATGACATAAGGCCAAGAGATGAGTCATAATGAATTCTAATGAGTCATAATAAGTAATGTTAAAGAATAATAAGATGGAAGAAAATGAGTTGATAATAGTGAATTGACATTTTGAAAACCAACATGTTAAAAATTGAAATACTTTTAAAACTGTATAAATAGACATCTTGTATGAAAATAATATTGTGGAGAACAAAAATAGATGGATAATCGAGGGATCAATTTATTAGTGTAACCTAAAAGGTACTTAAGATTAAAGTTTTAGCATTAGTTGAACTTCAAGTTTTGACCTGGAAATGGGAATATTAATGGGAATAATAGGAAATAAAAATGTGAATTAATAATTGTATTAGTTGTTAATAGAGAGTTATCAATATGGTTTCATATTGAATAATAGTTAATAATTAATAGTCTAATATTTGAAATGAATTAATAAAAGAAAAGTAAAGTTATGAAATATTATTTAAGACAAAGTAGCAATCGACCAAAGAATGAAAATTCCATCTTGTGGGAAATCGGAAAAAGTTAAGGGTATAACGAAAAAAGAACAAGAGAAATCAAAATTTTTCAAATTCACTAATGTGATATTTTAGCAAAATATAGAATAATGAAATGATATTTAAAATGTTGGTTGTTATAGAAAATTGAAATTGATATATGCAAAATATTTCTCTATTTTTTTAATAATTATATTAAAATATAAGTTACTACTTTTATGTTATATTTCTTTTAAATTAGGTATTACATATTTAATGAGCGTATTTATAATACAAAGTGTTTAATTATGAGAGGAAAAAGAATGAATCTTATTTAAATAAATCTTTATTATAATTCGTTATAATACTGAATAATTGAATAAATTGAAAATAATAACAAAAATCTTTAAAATCTTATGGGATTATAATTATTTTAATTTTAAAATTTAAATAGACATCATAAAGATTATTTTTATATTTTTTCAGAACCTTGGAATAATGATACATCTGGAAAAGCAACGAAATACAAAATGGAAGGATATTTTTGCAAGAGCTCGAAAAGAATAAACTTTCATAGAATGCTAAAAAAACGTTGCAAGTTTCTAATAATAAAAAATAATTAAAAATAAAAAATATGTAACGGTAAGATTTGAAGTATAGAAATAATCATATGATATAACGTCATTATATTAGTTAAGTACTGTTTCATTGTAAGCTATATGATATAATGGGTATCCTACTTCCGTAACGCTCAATATAAGAAGATAAAAAAAATATCTTTATTTAGTAGTATTGAGTGTAAAGTCCTATAATGTAAAATGTGAATTAGTTATGATAAAAAATAGACAATTTATAAAAATTTCAAGAAATTTTTTAAACAATATTCATCGAAATATAAAAATATTCATAGTTATTGTGACTATAAAATTTTCTTTTATTAAAGCATACTTACTTTCTAATAATACACACTAAAATTACTATGCAGGTGAGAGTGAATAATAATTTAATGTAAATTCAAATGATAGTCTATCAGGTGATTTTTAGTATTACAAACACAATTTTGGGCAACGGAAATTATGAAAATCTTTCAGATTTAGCATTTAACGCAAAGTAACCAAATCCGCCGATATGAAAAGCCGTAGCACCACAGTATGCAAACCAAAAAAAGAATCAACAATATTTTTCATAAAAATTTCGGATAAAACCGAAAAAAATGATAAAATAAAATTATTAATACACAATTGGTTAGTTGTGGCAACCGAGGGAGGGACCGAAATTATACTTTTTTTTTTGTTAGTATTAATCCATCAGAATAAAAAAAAATTTTGGTTGAAATTTCATTAAGCGGAAACGTATTAGCTCAAAGATTGGCTACCGGAGTCATGTGTACATTTTAAGGCTAATCAAATTCTTTCAACTATGACAAAATGAAATAGATCGGGTGCAGGAAAATTATACTTTTTAACATTACACAATTCAAATTATTTATACAAGATAGTCTAAGCATGACAAAATTTTTTTAATTATATATAGATTTATCATATATATTGATCAAAAAAACGTTAATCCCGTTACGACGAAATGGATCACTCTAGTTTGAACTACGGTCTTTGAGTTAGTATATAAAACTTTTATCGTTTTTGCCGATCATTTCCAAAGGTGATTTAGTGATCAAATATGATATTCAATACTTCTTAGTCACTATGTATAAGACAAGGGCTGTCGAAATCCAAAAAAAGAAATTTTAACAAAGCACTTGATTATTAATTATCCTTTTTTAGGTTTCACCCGAAACGTATACTCATAGTAAAAGTGCCAAAGTTACTTTATTTGTGATTTTTTTCTGTGTCACAATAAATTTGTACTAGCGTGTGGTGTTTGTGATCAACATTTATTGTACAGTATATACAGGTAATACAGAACAATGCATCTGAAATTTTGTTCTGCATTTTGCATAAAGGCGGTTAATAGAGAAAAAGAAAATATATTCATTATCATTTTTAGGGTGAATTTTGATATCATTATAGTAATGGGCCAATGTATTTGTAAAGGTAAAGTTTATAGCATGAATATATAATGCAAATTAGATTATTAAAACGAACTCGCAATATAATAAAACCAGCTTTGTGTGGTACCAAGGAATCTGAGGGTAAATATAATATACTAAACAAGTCGAAATATTAAATTTTTGTTTATTAAAAAAGAAATATCATTAATACAAATTTGCAAAACTAGTTTCCAGTAACACTGAAGAATTTGAAGGAAGTAATAAAAAGGAATATAGTGGTAAATATAATACACTAAACAATTTGAAATATTAAACTTTTTTTGATGATTAAAAAATATTATTATACTTTATGTTTTAAATAATTTATAAGATATTTATATGTTTTCATTTATTACATAATTATATAATATTAAACTAACTAAATTCTTTTATTTAAAAAAAATTAATTGGTAATTTAGGTAAGTTATAAGTTATTTATTATTCTATTATTACATATTGATATAATTAAATATAATTTAACTAACTAAATTTTTTATTAAATCATTTAATAATATAGCTTGTAAGTTAATTAATTATTTCATGTTTATATAAATATTTACATATAATTCACTAATTAAATTCTTTATAAAAAATTATTTAATAATATAGGGAGTAAGTTATTTATTTAATTCTATAATATTTACATACAATTAAACTAATTAGATTCTTTATTAAATCATTCAAAAATATAGCTTGTAAGTTATTTATTTGATTCTATTATTACACATTTATATAATATTTGCATCGTAAATTCTAAATTTATTTATTATAGATGGTAATTAAATTATAAGTTATTTATTTATTCTATTATTACATACATATAATATTTACATATAATTTAAATAACTATTTAATAAATTATTTTAGATGGTGAGTGACAAGTTATTTATTTAATTTATTACATATTCTATTAAATTTCAAACATAATTTAACTAACTAAATTCTTTAAATTATTTGTTATATATTAGATGGTAAGTAATATATTTAGTTCCATTATTGCATATTTAGAAACTAACTAAATTCTTTAATTAAAATTATTTAATAATATAGCTCGTAAGTTTTTTATTTAATTTTATTATTGCATACTTATGTAAAATTTACATATAATTTAAACTAACTAATCATTATTTATAAATTTATTTGGTAATTTATTTTAGATTGTACGTTATAAGTTATTATTTGATTCCTATTATTACATATAATTCAAACTAACTAAAGTTTTTATTTAAAAAATATTTGGTAATTTAAATTAGATTGTAAGTTATAAATTCTATTATTACATATTTATATAATAATTGCATATAATTCAAACTAATTAAATTCTTTATTTAACAAAAATTTAGGGGGTAAGTTATTTATTTAATTTTATTATTACATATTTATATAATATTTGCACATAATTTAAACTAACTAAATGTTTTATTAAAAAAATTATTTGGTAATTTACTTTAGAAAGTAAGTAATAATAGGTTATTTATTTATACATATTTATACAATATATGCATATAATTTAAACTAACTAAATTCATTTAAAAATTATTTGGTAATTTATTAGATTGTAAGTTATAAGTTGTGTTTTATTATTATATATATAATATTTGCATATAATTTAAACTAACTAAATTCTTTACTTATTAATATAGATGGTTATTTATACGATTTATTATTGCATATTTATATATAATTTAAACTAACTAAATTCTTTATTTAAAAATTATTTGGTAATTTATATTAGTTGGTAAGTTATAAATTATTTATTTAATTCTATTATTATATATTTATATAATATTTGCACATAATTTAAACTAATTCTTTATTTAAAAATTATTTGTAATTTATCTAGTTGGTAAATTATAAGTTATTTATTTAATTCTATTATTACATAATTATACATTATATGAACTAACTAAATTCTTTATTTAAAAATCATTTATTATAGGGAGTAAGTTATTTATTTAATTTTATTATTACATATTATAAATAATTACACATAATTTAAATTTAACTAAATTCTTTATTTAAAAATATTTTATAAAATAGGGTGTAAGTTATTTAGTTCTATTATTATATATTTATATAATATTTGCATAAATTTAAACTAATTATTAAGTTCTTTATTTATTAATAATATAGGGCGTAAGTTTTTTATTTAGTTCAATTATTATATAATATAATATTTGCATATAATTTAAACTAACTAAATTCATTATTTATAAATCATTTGGTAATTTATTTTAGATGGTAAATTATAAATTATTTATTTAATTCTCTTATAACATATTTATATATAATCTAAATTAACTAAATTCTTTTATTTAAAATTATTTAATAATATAGCATGTAAGTTTTTTAATTATTTAATTCTATTATCACATATTTACATAATATTTATTTATAATTTAAACTAATTAAATTTTTTATTTAAAATATTATTTTAGATTGTAAGTTATAAGTTATTTATTTAATTCTATTATTACATATTTACATATAATTTAAATTAGCTAAATTTTTTGTTTGAAAAATTATTAATAATATAGCTCGTAAGTTATTTATTTAATTCTATTGTTACATAATAATTAATATTTACATACAATTTAAACTAACTAAATTTTTTATTTGATAATTTATTTAGACTGTAAGTTATAAATTATTCTATGATTACATATTTATATAATTTGAACTAACTAAATTTTTTATTTAAAAATTCATTTAATAATATAGCTTGTAAGTTATTTGTTAAATTTTATTATTACATATTCATATAATTATAAATAAATTCTTTATTAAAAATTATTTGATAATTTATTTAGTTTGTAAGTTGCAAGTTATTTGTTTAATTTTATTATTACATATTTATATAATATATATAATTTAAACTAACTAAATTGCAACTAACTAAATTACAATATTTGGTAATTTATTTTAGATGGTAAGTTATAAACTATTTATTTAATTCTATTATGTAATGTTTGCATATAATTTAAACTAACTAAATTTTTTATTTAAAATTATTTGGTAATTTACTTTAGATCGTAAGTTATAAGTTATTTATTTAATTCTATTAAATATTTATGTAATATTTACATGCAATTCAAATTAACTAAATTTTTATTAAAAATTACTTAATAATATAGAATGTAGGTTATTTATTTAATTCTATTATATAATATTTACATATAATTTAAATTAACTAAGTTTTTTATTTAAAAAAAAATTTGGTAATTTATTTTAGATTGTAAGTAATAAGTTGTTTTTTAAGAGCCAATCTGTGAGAAATCAGTATTATTTTAATAATAAATTTTGGAAGACACTACTTCTATAACTCAAGATCTAATGATTGTAGAAGTATAAAATATAGTTTATTGGATTAATCTTACTGAAATTTATTGAATAATAGTAATTACATCTCTCTAAAACTGATGAATGTTGAGAATATTATAATATCCTTAAGTGGTCCAAATCTGCTGGAAACAAATTATTTATTTAGTTGTAAAAAAAGTATTTTATCTTCCAAAAAAAATCTTGAAACTTTGCAAAAGATACCTATTTAATATATACTCATAGTTATAGATTTATTTTATAATATGGTCCGGTGCAAAAATGTTGCATCCATCAATATTTTTTAGATATTTGACAACACCAGAAACAACATCAAGACTTATCACTACACAGAGAGGTTGCTATGGTTCTTAGTATTGGGGAGGCAACAGTTGCGCGCGCGGTTGCTGAATATAATAAAAATGAGACCCTACCACAAAAAAACCACAAAAAGTGCTAGTTAACTGTGATGTTGTTGAGCTTATACGTGACCTTGTTATTTCTGCAAATATTTCCAGTGCCCACTTATAATCAAGTGAACGTTGAAATATGTTGCATGAATTACTACAAAATGTGTGCTTTCCGTAACTATTACTTACGACGATATTTTGAAAATTTACAGGGAGCAAACAAAGTTCCAACTAGGCCAGATGTGTTTTTGGACGAGTCACACTGTCATTTACACCAACTGCAAGTCGTACATGGGTGCCAAATTATGGGGTTGTATATTTACCTGGACATAGTCCTTTAATTGCTATTTTTGGAGCAATAATTGTTATGTGTAATGATAACTCTAATAAACTCTTTGGTGAAATCATTCCTAATTCCCTTTTATTATGAGATCCATCAATTAAATTTTCATCAAAGGCAGAAGGTGAGCTAATGCTGATGCCTGACCGATATTATTCAAAATTCCAATATTATGGCAGATAATATTGATTATCTTGGAATTTTACAGCTGAAATATTTGAAGACCTTTATGATAAACTTTATGCTAATATCAAGGAACAATATGGGTCAGTTGATATTCATATACATGGTGCTCAGTATCACAAACATCGAACTGAATAAGTGCCTACATCAAACTTGAGAAAGGATGTGTTGCTTTATTATCATCTGTTGGTGTTAATGTTCCAGAAAGATCTAGTAAAGCAGGATTATACAAGTTAGTAAAATTAAACAAAACTAAAGTACCTTTTATGTGTGTTGAAGTAGCAAAAAGATATGAACACAATTCGTTTTATACTCTACCTTACCATTGTAAACTACTGATTGGAGGAGTTTGGTCTACTGTAATAGGTGTAGTTGCTAGAACTGGTTCTCATCCTAATTTTGCTATTAGAGACAAATTATTGTATACTTTTAAGGAAAAGGTTACCTCTAAATTATAGTTGGGTTTTAGAAAAGGTGTCTTGTTAGGGTGCAAGTATATAAAGATTTATGTGTTGATATGTTATTGGCCAAAAGTGAAAATAAAAATTCAGATGTTGAAGAATTTGATGAATAATAAAAATTTTATATAGATTGAAAACTTTAATAAATTTACATTTATACATGTCTTAGTTATAAGTGAGATAATTTAAACAATTACTTTAATTTTAAGAAAATATTTATTAATAGCATATATATATTACTTATTTATATGGCTTTTGCAGATTTCAGATTATATAAACCATACCACCCAAATTTAATATAAGTAATTGTACTGATTTCTTGCAGATTAGCACTTAGTTCTATTATTGCAGTCAGCCTTCAGTATAATAAGCTCTTCAGCTTTCATCTCAGATTTACTGTAAAAGATTTTATAGATTTTAATTAGCTGGTTCATTATAATGAGGGATATTTAGATATTTGATTGGTTAAATGTTACATGTTGGGAAAATCTTGTTATAAAATAAGTTTATTATATTAAGGACTGACTGTTTATATTTATATAATATTTATTTATAACAAAATACTTTATTTAAAAATTATTTGGTAATTTATTTTAGATGGTAAGTTAGAATTATTTATTTAATTATTATATATAATTATATTATTTACATAATAATAATTTAACTAATTAAATACTTTATTTAAAAAATAATTGTTTGGCAATTTATTTTAGATGGTAAGCTATAAGTTATTTATTTAATTCTATTGTTACATATTTACATATATATATTTAGACTAATTAAATTCTAATTATTTTATAATTTATTTAGATCGTAAGTTACAAATCATTTATTAATATCATTATTGTATATTAATATTTATAAACTAATTAACTTATTATTTAAAAAATTATTCAATAATATAGCATGTAAGTTATTTATTCTATTCAATTATTACATATTTATATTAGATTTGTATATAATATAAACTAGATTATTTATTTAAATTTGTTAAATTTATTGGATAATTTATTTTAGATTGTAAGTTAAAAGTTATTTATTTAATTCTATTATTATATGTATATAGTTTACTAAATTCTTTATTTAAAATATTATTTGGTAATTTATTTTATTTGTATATTTACATACTAAATTCTTTATTTAAAAAATATTTAATTACAGCATTTAAGTTATTTATTTGATTTTATTATTACATATCTATATATAATATTATTGTATTATTTAAACCAATTAAATTCTTTATTTAAAAAAATAATTTGGTAATTTATTATAGATTGTAGGTTATAAGTTATTTATTTAATTTCATTATTGTATATTAATATTTATATATATATTAAAAACTAGCTAACTCTTCATTTAAAAATTATTTAATAATATAGTTACTTATTTTAATTTTATTATTACATATTTATATAATATATACATATAATATAAACTAACTAAATTTTTTGTTTAAAAAATTATTTAATAATATAGCGTGTAAGTTATTTATTCCTAACTTGTATATTTATATAACAATTTACATATAATTTTAATTAACTAAATTCTTTATTTCTTTAATAATATAGCATGTAAGTTATTTATTTCATTCTATTATTGCATACTTGTAATAATTTACATATATTTCAAATTAACTGAATTCTTTATTTCTTTCTTTTAATTATTTAATAATATAGCTTGTAAGTTATTCATTTAATTTCTTTATCATATATTTATACAATATTTGTATATAATTTAACTAACTAAATTCTTAAATAATTATTTAATAATTTAATTTAGATGGTAAGTTATAAGTTATTTATTTGCTACATATCTATATATAATTTAAACCAAATTCTTTATTTAAAAAACTATTTAATAATTTAGGAAGTAAGTTATTTATTTAATTTCTTTTATAACATATTTGCATATAATTTAAACTAACTAAGTTCTTCAATAATAAAATAGCATGTAAGTTATTTATTAAATTCTGTTATTATTATATTATTATATAATTATGATAACTTTATTCTTTATTTGAAAAACTATTTAATAATGTAGCATGTAAGTTATTTATTTAATAATATTAACATATAATTAAAACTAACTAAATTTTTTATTTAAAAAATCATTTAATAATGTAGCTTGTAAGTAATTTAATTCTATTATTATATTTTTATATAATAATTGCATATAATTTAAATTAAACTTAATTTATTATTTAAAAAATTATTTGGTATTTATTTTAGATGGTAAGTTACAAGTTATTTATTTAATTCTTTTTTATATATTTGTATAATATTTAAAGTTTTTGTTTTATTTTATCTTTTATCTAAAAAATTATTTAATAATTTAGCATGTAAGTTATTTATTTAATTATATTATTACATATTTATATAATATATATATATATATAATTCAAACTAACTAAATTCTTTATTAAAAATTATTTAATCATATAGCATGTAAGTTATTTATTTAGTTCTATTATTATATATTATATAAATATAATATTTATATATAATTTAAACTAAATTCTTTATGTAAAAATATTTTTAGCCGGTAAGCTAAATAGTAAAGTTAGTTTATATATATATGCAAAAACTAAGATTTATATTCTATTAAATTTTTATTTAAAATTTAGAGTAAGTATATATACTTTTTTATTTAATGTTTTATAAAATTTACTACAATTTTTCATTAATTATTTAAATTATAGATTTGAAAACAGTGATAATGCAATTTTGGATAAATTCATTTCTGAAAAAAGATTAAAGTGGATTCCTTATAATAAATTTGAAAATATTGAATATCTTGGTAAAGGAGGTTTTGGTACTATATACAAAGCTATTTGGGTAAATCGTCATGGAAATATAGAAGTAGTTCTTAAGTGTGTCAATAAATTGAATGAAAATTTGGATGATTTTTTAAATGAAGTATGATAATGCATCGTTTATTTTTTTTTTAATTTGAATTATAATTTATTTATGCTGATATTTAATTTTATTTTTATAGTGGAGATGTCATGCAGATTGTTTAAATTCACTTGTAATTATTAATTTGTATGGATTTACAAAAAATCCAAATACTTTAAATTATGAGGTGGTAATGGATTATGCAAACAAAGGTAATTTAAGAGAAAATTTAACAAAAGTAATTAAATATAATTGGCAACAAAAATTGCATATGTTGTATAAAATTATTTTTGGACTTACTGGAATGCATCAACAAAATCTTATTCATTGTGATTTTCATGATGGCAACATTTTAAACCAGAACAAAAATGAAAAGACTGGGATGGATTTAGTATATATTAGTGATTTAGGATTATGTCAGCCTGTAAAGTCATCATTGAAAAAATATGACATTTATGGCGTTATACCATTTATGGCACCTGAAGTTTTAAGAGGTAAACCTTATACTCCAGCTAGTGATATATATAGCTTTTCTATGATTATGTGGGAGTTTACATCTGGAGTACCACCATTTAATGGTAGAGCACATGATATTCAACTTAGCTTAAGTATTTGTAAGGGTGAGCGTCCTGAAATTATAGAAAATACTCCACAATGCTATATAGATTTAATGAAGAGATGTTGGGATGAAAATCCATTAAAAAGGCCATCTTCTAAGGAAGTGTTAGACATAATTAAAAAATGGATATTTCTTCCTTGTGGCAAGACAATTGAAGATATCGATGAAAAATCAAAATATAATAATATGGAATTTAGAAATGTACCAATTGGGCATAACAATCTTACTACTGAAATCCATCCACAAGCATGTTATACCAGTCGTTTACTTGATTTTAATAGTAAAAAACTGAATGAAATTCTTGAAAATGAAGATTCACAAGCATATTATTTGAATTATTTTACTAGTGAAAAAGTGACATTAAGTGAAGATTTGGATGATTGTATAATTAATGATACAAGTCATTAGGTATGTAGAAAAAATCAATGTTACAAATTATTAAATGAAATTAATTTATTATTTAATTTTAGATATACTAGATGAAAGTTAATTAATTATTTGTGTTTTTTTAAAAAAAGATTTTTAAGTAATTTGATATCGTGCATTTGACAGAAATTATTTTTACTTTATCCTATTAGAATTGTTTAAACACTAAGGCTAGAGTAGTAAAATATTTACAAGTTTCTTAGTTTGTAATTTAAATAATTCCTTTATTTTTATAGCTATGTATTTTCTCTTATTTTATTTACTTAGAATTATTTAAACACTAAGGTTAGAGTAGTAAATATTTTATAAATTACTTAGTTTGAAATTTAAATAATTCTTTACTTTGTAATTTAGCTAATTATTATAAATTTACATATTTGATTAAAATAATTTATTATTGTATCACTTTACTAAATAATAAAAAAGAATGAATTTTAAATTTGTTGGAAAATTAATTCACCAGAAGTGAATTTACTTTTGTTTACCTCCAGTGAAATTAACTAGTAATGTAATTTTTGTATTAATTTTTTCTTTTCCAAATATACTATTACACCTATACAGCTCAATTTCATAGACTAAAAAATGAAGTTCATGGAGAAAATTTCATTTTTCATAATACATAACACTACTACTAAGTACTAATTTCCGAATTTTTTGCTTTACTGTTTGCTCACTATTTTGATAATGGTGTAGTTAGCCGAAAAATTCAGCCAAAGACGCAGTAAATTTTTGGCTAACAACACCCAGCCAAAAAAAATTCATGTTGATCTTGAATATTTTATTGGTTCAACATCTAACTATTTTCGGCTGAATATTTTTGGCTAAATACACTTTTTTTAAATAATAGTGTAGTTAGCCGAAATATCTCAAAATATCCAAATAGCAGTCATTGCTCATGTAACCTCCTAATTCACTTTATTATGGTCAGTAACACCCTCTTCCAATATATAATACATTTGTAAAGTGTAAAATCAATCTAAACATGTTTAATTGGATAAATTAATGATTTTCGAATCCATAATTTTGGCCAAAAGTTTCTTAATTCTGACCTAAAATTGGTTAAAGTTGAAAATTTCAGGTAAAATGTATTTAAACAAAATAATCTTTAAACTAAATATGACTTCTTATCAGTCTCTAAGTGTTTATTGAAATATTTTTTAAAATGCTTTTTGTTTTTTGAGTTGGATCTAGCTAAAAATTAGTATATTAAAAATAAAAATAATGCAAAAAACTTGAAATTTGTCAAAGATAGTGGATAATATAAAACTTCTTTGCTGAAACCTCTAATTTAGCAACTTTAACGCTGCTGGCATGTGATTATCACATGACTATAAGGACAACTGCTAGTGGCATGTTTTTCATTTAGACTGTCTAGTTTCTACCTCACTACTTTATGTTGGCTACATGGAGGTAATATAAAACCTTAATTGTTTTTTAATTTTAGAAAATACTTTTTAAAAAAATTGTACTTTTAAATTAATAAATTATTATATTAATGTTCCTTATCACCTTTATATAGCAAATATGAAGTGAAATGATAGAATCTATAATTTCATATTTTTTTTTAAAAAAAATAATCTTAAATCCATTAATGAATATATTCAAAGATAAATTGTTTAAATTTACTAAATTTACTTAATATTCATAATATAATAGTAGTATAACATTAATTGTCAAATTGTAGCAAATTACTGTAAAATACTGTATATTGTAAAATTTAATTGTAAATAATAAATACAGTATGATACAGTACATTACAAATACATTATTTAATGTAAAAATTAATTCCATCACAAAATGATTTACGCCATATTCTTCCTTTCCTCTTGTTATAATTGGATAGCCACGGATTTTTAAGCGATCAACTTACTTTTTGTTTTTTCTGTTAACATAAACGCCCCTGGTGATGCAACCATAACAAGGTGGGAACCTGATTTGGACAATGTTATCACCTGATTGATCATTCTCTGAACTGAATTTTTAGGTGTGTCAGCAGATAAAGAATTTAAGTGGTGGATATACAATGCAAGTATCCTTACCCAAGAACATATACGATCCTGCAGATCTTCAGTTTTCACAACCTATTAATCAACACTAAATTGCTAGGTTACCTAGATGACACAACTTGGTTCTCTGATTCTCTCAACCTAATCTCACACCTCACTATAGCAGATGATTTTTATGCTCTTGCTATATTTCATCTCAATCAAATCCGAGCTTGTTTTGTTTTTTGAATTTGTGAATGTACTATGATAATGGATTAAAAATAAATAATGAAATTAATGATTGTAAAAGAATTAATAAATGTAATTTTAAAGAAATTAATGATTAATGATTGTAAAAGAATTAATAAAATGTAAATTTAAAGAATGTATAATAAAAGAAAGTGTATGAAATATGATTTTTAAATATTATGCAAAGTTTGTAAAGAACAAATAAAATATTAAAATGCTACTACGCACATATAAAAAAAATGAAATTTTTGTGTAACAATTCTACTAACACCAACTCTTTGCTTTATTCTAATGAAAATTTCAATGCAATATTTTTTCCAGACTTGCTTGGGACTTTACATTTCATTGTAATTTTATCAAGTTTCTTAATATCTTTGATGTTATATTTAGTATAATGTACAGTATCTTAAACGCCTCTCTAACAAATAATATGAGCTTTTCCATAGTCCCACAATTTTTGAGCTTGGTTTTGTCTATGCCTTTTAAATATCTGTCTAAAATTTCTCAACAACTTCTTTAGACAAAAACTCTTCAATTTCTGTTCTTATTGGCACAGTTGTTAGTTCTTACCTGATTCATTTTCTTTAAATTCGCTTACTCTTGCGTCAATTTTTTTATTGAGTTTGCTACAAAAATCTGTCAGAACCCTTTTGGAGTGATAAATGACCCCTTTAGCATCACTGCTATAGAGATTATAATTAAAGATTTTTGTAACAAGTCTTTCAATTACTTCATCCGATGGTACCCTACATCAGAGAAAAAGACACTTGATTTCCTCATGCCAAAGTCAAGCAAGGTCCTTTTCGTCATTTGATGTAATAGCAGCAGGTTTCATCATAAGAGAGAAGGTGGGCATATTGACAAGAGGTAAATCCAGCAATGTATTTGAAACATTATAATCTGATTTGCCATAATAATATATCTTGCCTTTCTGTTATTAACCATTGGCAGACTTCAAGTATATTTTCCATTTCATTTAATGCCTTAGGCTTATCTAAAAATACATTGCATTAATTGTTAAATATTTATTATATAAAACAATTCCATTTTTTTACATTTTTTACACCACGTGATATTGAGACTTCAGTTTTTCTGTCTTCATCATCTTTGTTATCGTCCTTGTCCTCATCCTTATCAGAGCTTTCAGAATGGTCATAAATATTATCTAATTTACATGATAATAGATGGTACATAAGTAAGCAAAGAGTTAAAGTAAGAAAGTATAAGTTATTAAATCATTCTGGCACACATAGTATGAATCGATCGGAGAATATATGCATCTGTAAAACTAACAACAATTACCTTTTCCATCTTCGCTATCTGATAATTGAAGTAGACTAGTGATGCTGCCTTTAACTCATTAACATTTATTTTTTGCAGAATTTGTGGATAAACTTCATTTTTAAATGTAACTTTAGCTGGTTTACTTGTAGATACTCCTGCTGTTTTCATTTTATAGTTGTCTTCATTAGACTCATCAAGAATTGCACTGTAATTCAATGTAAAATGGTCATACGACCTCTCTGGCAGTTCTGAAGTACTAAAATCATTAGGTGGATCATCATCATGAACAGTAATAACATTAGGACTTGACTTGTCACTATGATCTAATTACAATATGTATAAAATTAATTTTAAAGCTTTAAAAAATTTATAATTGCGACTTCTTGTTCTTGAATCGGAGTATCAGGTTCAACTGGTTACCTTTAAAATAAATATCAAATGCCGATCAGTGAATTTTCAAAGAAGATTAATTGATAAATATTGATAAAAAGTCCACAAATACTACCTGT
The DNA here is from genome assembly GCA_003833135.1 of Oehlia diaphana. Lineage (NCBI taxonomy): Eukaryota > Fungi > Glomeromycota > Glomeromycetes > Glomerales > Glomeraceae > Oehlia > Oehlia diaphana. The sequence goes on along the minus strand of QZLH01000989.1, from coordinate 17,508 downwards.
TTTATCTTTAATCATAATATTTACATCAGATTCAACTGGCTTATTTGTTTTGCTATGACTATGACCATGACCACCTCCTCCAGATATGGCAGGCACATGTTCAGGTTTAATAGGTTCAATAGGTTCTGTGACAGCTTTTGCTCTACCATAACTAGGGATAATCATGGTTTAGTGAACTGCAGTTTGAACTGAGTCAACTCAACTCATAATTCAGTTCACTCATACTTTGAACTGAATTGCTGAACCACAGTTCAGTTCAAGTTGACTCAGTTTGAACTGAACTGAACTGAACTGAAAATTGTATTTAATGATTATGTAATATCACTATCTTTTTAAAGGTAAATCATTAAAATTAATTATTAATTTAACAGCAATTAATATTTAAAATTTTTACATTTATATATACAAAATTATAATATTCACATTTTTGAAATTCTTGCTAATAAAAATAAAGAATTGAAAATTTTATATAATCAGCAAGGCTTAAATTATAAATTTTAGTTTATTATACGATCCAATAATATGAATATTTAATAGTGTCTTATTAAAATTGCTCAAATTAAACCTTTAAAATGAACCAGTTCAATTCAGTTCATTAAACTGAACTTTTGAACTGAACCATGGCTCAGTTTACTCAAGATGTGAACCGAACTAGGGATGGCAATGGTCACGGTCATTAACCGGTTATGACCGGTCATAACCATGACCGATATCAGTTGGTCAAAAACCTCTGACCAACCATTTGACCGATCGGTCTGACTGACCGTTTAACCGACTGTTTAACTGATCCTGAAAATGTTTGCGAAATATCTTTTAATATAAAATTTAAAAAAAAAGTTTTCGCAAACATTTTTTAATTATTTTAATAGAAAATGTTGTGAAAACATTTTTTATTACAGCTATTTGCAAAAATAATGGACTACCTAATTCATTTTTGCTCCGAAGTTTCATATGCAGTCATAGTATGCAGTCATATGCAAAAGAGCATAATTCTGGCCAAATTATAAATTTGACCAGAATTATAATTTACGTTTTAGGAAATTTTATATTACACAAATTCAAAATGGAAATTTTCAATTTTTGGAAAATCAAAATTTGTGGAATGGCTATCACCAAAAAAGGATATAATTGGCATATCCGTTTTTATAATTCTGGCCAAAATTATAATTTGGCCAGAATTACTACCGATCAATAATAATCTTTGCGTATGACTGCATATGATTGCATATGACTGTATATGAATCTTCAGAGAAAAAATGAATTAGGTAGTCCATTATTTTTGCAAATAGCTGTAAGTATTTCATAAAAAAAAAGTTTTGCAAACATTTTCAGGATCGGTTAAACGGTCGGTCAGACCAGTCAGTCAAACGGTCAGTCAGTCAGTCAAAGGTTCTTGACCAGTTATGACCGACCGATAACTGACCATGACTGACTGTTGCCATTCCTAAACCGAACTGAACTAGACCAGTTTGGTTCAGTTCAAGTCATAATCATCTCTAACCACGATCACGACCACCTCTTCCAGATATGATAGGCACATATTCAATAGGTTCAACAGGTCAATAGGTTCTGTGATGACCTTTGCTCTACCTCGATCATGAGTCTACGACCACCTCTTTCATGACCTTCTAGTAGAAAATAAAAAATTGCAACATATTAATTGCAATTTTATTAGTGACTTTTTTTTGTAATTTTTTATTTTTTTACCAGATAGTTTCTTTAATTATTTGGTTATAACTTACTTGCAGCTTGTGTTTCATTTAACGTGTTGTTTTAGCAGGTTTTGAAGCTTTAGCAGATTTTGGAGATTTTCTTACCTTTGTTATTTTAAAATATTTGTAATAATAAAGTAAACACGAAATTTCAAAGTAAAAAGTAGGAAAGAAATCCTTTTACTTTAATAGACAGATTTTTGTGATAAGCTTTTATTAACTTTCATTAAATTCAATAAATGGACTTTATACAATTTTTAAACTTTCTATATATTTCAACACATAGTTTTCGATATAATTGAATATGAAAATTATTTTCCAAGAAAAGCTATAGTATATATATAACGCAAGAATGTTTTTCTGATTTTTCATATATCAGTTACACTGATTATTGAGGCTTTGCCACTTTGCCCTTATTGTTGAGCTAAAGAACTCTTAATATATAACACTCATTTATTGTTAACCAAATATAGTTAACAATGCTATTTTCTAAATTAATTATGACGAACAATAAATAAAATCTACAGTATATATAGCAAAACTTGCATATTTTTTCCCTTTCTTTAAACTTTGTATAATTTGCAACCTTTTACAATAATCAAAATTTTTTTTCTTTAAACTTTGAAACCTTTTACAATAAATGAAATTCCTTTCTTTAACTTCTTTAACTTTGTATTTAAACTTATATATACTGTATATAAAGTTTATTAAAGTTCATTATATACAAACAATAAATAATAAACTTTTGCATCTTTGCCTTTCTTTGTAAACTTGAAATGCATAAAAGTCATCTTTTGTTAACTAAACCATTTTCTTTATGTAAAAGTACAAATTTTTCTGGATGTAATATCCTTAAAGGCATAAGCAGTTTTGTTCATATAAATAATATATTATACAGATGGGCCCAATAGTCTAAACCTTCTTATAATGATTCTATAACTGTTTCTAAAGCATTAAATGCAGATAATAAAGAAGGTGGTGAAATTAAATTGCAAGATGAAATGGATGTTAAAAGTGATAATGATGACAACAATGGTGAAGATGACAATGGCAACAGTGAAGAAGAAAATAATGAAGATAATGATGACAACAACTGAACAAAGAAGAATGATGATGATATCTATGGTAAAAAAAACGTTTATTATGATAATGATGGTGATAATGTGGATGAGAACGAAATGGAAGAAGATTACGATTTGGAAGAAGATGATAGTAATATTAATGATAGCAGTAATGTAATATTTAAATTTATTCATTTTCTTGCTTCAATGAATGAACCTCCCATTCTAGATGCTGTCATATTTTTAATAATTGAAAAAGTGTCTACTTTTTCACGTGATTTAACTAATAAATGTATTTTCCATTAATTTTGTAATAAAGCATGAAGATACAATAGTTGATTCACCATTAGATAATGACCATATGTCAAAAATAAATGGAAGTTTTATACATTACTTCAAAAATGAAACTTCCGCATTGTTATTTTGTTGGATATAGAAACATAATATATGTAAGTACAATTTAGCTATAACAATATAACGAACACAATTACTGTAACAGTCTACTACTTTAAAATAAATGATCTACATCAATAGCAACAAACGCCTATAACAACTTGGTAGAAATATTGCAACATCAAAAATTTGAAGTGAAAGATGTGAAAAATATAAGAAGGTTCCATCAATGGAGAAACTGATTGCCCTTAATGCCAATAAGGACATGCTCTATTAAAATAAATCTAAAAAAGATACCATCTACATTTAAAGAAACAAAACCTTGTTATTATCTTTCAATTCATAATATTATTCAGAATATATTAAATAATCTGTCATTATACAACTCATTGTACTTTGGACCGGAAATAGAAGCTGAAGAAAAAAAGGAATTTTGGCATGGAGAAATTTGGGCAGAATCACCATTATTTGGTCAAGACAAAATAACTATCAATAGAGGTACTTTGGTTTAATGCTATTGTCACAAAAATCATTCGTTATGTTACAATTCACAAACAAGTGATGAAAATGGATCAATAATGATCATCAAAGTTTCAATTCATTTTTAATGTTTTGTACTTAGAAATTTATCATCTAAGCGAATTCGCTATATACAAAGAAAATGGTAATCGAAGATTTGGATGGATACTTTGCTAACAATGCTAAATTTTCATAATGCATTGTGCAGTCCTTGTACAAGCCTTGTACAAGGTATTTTAAATCTGAAAATATGTAGTACATTATTTCTAACAATACATTTTTAATATTAATTTATTCACAATCACTTGTAAAATATATAATTTTGATACATTTTTCAATGAGTTTTATAATTTTTTAGAATGTTTTTACAAGATTTTACTTAAGTATATATTGTACAAAATATTGTATAAGAATTTCACAATTAATTATTTATAATCTAATTACCATTAATATATCTAGATGTATAATCTAATTACATTAAAAATCCTATGGGCTTTTCGTAAAGTTTATATTAGATATATAAGATATATATATACTGTATATGTATGTATATGAGCATATTATACAAATCATTAAAAATATAAAAAAAAAGAATTTTGAATTTTGGAGAAACCCTATTTATATAGTATAAATTATATATCACGTATATATAATATAATCCACACTCATTCCACAGTTTGATGACTTTGATCAACAAAACTTTTTTTTTTTCTTTTATTTAAACTTTTTTTTTCTTTTATTTAAACTTTTTTTTTCTTTTTATTAAACTTTTTTTTTTCTTTTAATTTTTTTTTTTCTTTTAACTTTTTTTTTTTTCTTCAAACAACTTTTTTTTCTTTAAACTTTTTTCTTACTTTTTTTTCATTCTTCCCTTTTCCTTCATTTTCCCTTTCACTTTCCTTCGTACCCTTCCTTCGTCTCTCCCTCATTATTTCCTTTTCCTTTCCTTCCCTTTTTCTTTACTTTTACATTTCTCATCTTTTTTCTTTCTCTTTTCCTGCTTCCTCCGCACTTTTTGTTGAAGAAATCTTAAGTATTTTTCTCAGGTGCAAATTTCTGATATGTTTGTCTTTTTTTTAATTGTTTCATTTTAACGAATAATTTATTAGTGCTACTCTCGCTACTATTACTATTGTTTACGACGCATTTGTTTCTATTAGTGCACATTCTGATGCTTCTTTTTTGAAACTTTTACTATACCTTCCAATCCAACCTTTGATAGTTTTTATTGTTGGTATTTCTTTCAAAACAAGTTCACCTTCTGTAACCAAATTTTCTAGACTCGCATGCATAGCTTCAGATGAATAACAATCTGCAGGTCTCAAATTTCCCACTAAAAAATAACCTTGCAAATATTGAACAACCTTTTTTGACATACGCTTTCCTTCACCCTTATTACCAAGTTGTAGATTCTCTTTCAAAGCCCATCCTGCATCAAAAGGAAACTCTGGGTCGACACTATTATTAGAATTTGTTATTAGCCTAAGTCTTTGAAGATTTTATTTTTGCACATGAATAAATTTTTATCCTATGTATTCTTATGAATATTTAGTTTTATGTATAGAAAATAGAACAAAGTTATATTACAAATAATAATTACCCCCAATATCTGATTCATTATTATTAGTAATTGGGTTTCTTGTCCAATCTTTAGTTTCAGGTTTTTATAACAGGTGATTGATTATAGATAATAATTAGTTTTATTATAAGGTAATACAAAGTTATACATTTGACATTTTTTTCTTTATTATAATTATCTTTTATTAAAACAATTATTCTAATACTACCTTTTTTTTCATCAGGAATTGGCATCACCCAAGAACTTTTTGGTATAGTTGGATCAGAAATTGTGGGAGACAGTCTATAGCTAACACCACAAAAACTAGCAACTTGTGTGGGTGAAAATTCAGTCCATGTACCAATATTAGAAAGGGGACGTGCTCGAATATACCCTGCAAATTGTCCTGTTACTGGCCAGTTCTATTCGAACCATTTTGATATACCAGGGATAGTTTTAGTTCTTTTTTCATTCTGTTTTTCATTACTGATGTAAATAGCCAAATTTATAATATCGCAAAGAATAAACTTGCATTAATGATTGTCATATGATATGAATATTCTAAATCTTTTTTTTTTTTATTTTCGCGTCGTATTAATTTTTTGATTTTTATTATTTTCACATCGTGTTAATTTTTTGATTTATTATTTTCGTATTACTATAAATTTTTACTTCCATTTTGATTTATATTTGTGTTAATAATAAATACAATTTTGATAATAAGTGCTTACCCCGATGTATCATTTTCTACTGCTATTTACCCTAATAATTGATCCCGATTTGGTTCTATATGTGCTACTGATGTTCCACTTAGATCTTGAAGTGCTGTTTCAATATTGGTTCCATCAACAAGATCACATCCAACTCTAACATATCTCTTGATTGCATGCGCAATCTATAAATTGTGAATAAAAGTATTAGTTAATAAAATGCTAAAAACAACTAATTATATGCTATGGCAAATTTACTTGCCGTTGCATGATGGGAATAAACCATCGTTTTCGCTTCCCTTGGCTCAAGAAAAATCCAACCACGTACTTCCATATTGTATCAGCAATACCAATGACTAATAATCGCTATCAACTCTGAATTGTGATAATGCCCTCCATTATCCGATATTATTTTTATCCAACGGGATTTAGGATTTATTGTTTCAAACACTGCTTCAAAGCAAGATGCCGTGAACCATGCATCTTGCTTTGTATCAGAACTCCAATGATCATAAGCTTGAATATTCAAATCTTCATTGATTTTTCGAAATATAAGGTAGTGTGAAGTGTTCAACCACGCTTACCAAAAAATTCACTTTTTGTTTCTCTAGATGTTTTAGGTAAAATTTGCATTTTATAATTAACAATAATAACAGCTCCTTCATTATCTAATTCACGTAATGTAGAATTAAATTGAGCGTTGAGGTATTTTTTATGAGTTTGATGGGCTAGATAACATTTCAATTATTCTTGATATTCTTGGAGTTTAGTATGATGAGAAATATCAAGCTGATTTCTTAGATCTTCAAATATAGTAAAAAATGTATCACATTCCTGACATTGTGAAAAATGTTGTTGTTTGCATTCTCCAAATGCAAATAATCCACATGATCTGTTGTGCCATCTTCGTTCATGACTAATTCTTTTTCATAATCTCGCTTTAGATGATGACGTAAAAGCTCTAATTTGTGAATCAAAATACCCTATATAAGAAATATAATTATAATTAATCACAAGTTTTATAATAAAAGAAGTTATTATTTGACTTACCCGTAATATTTTATCAGAAAAATTCATATTAACTAATTCAATCAAATTCTCTATTGGTTGATATCCATAGTCATTGCATGTTAGACATAAACCTCCTAAATCTTCTTGGTATTTAAAC
>QZLH01000988.1:5094-39411 GCA_003833135.1 Oehlia diaphana | reverse complement strand
AATATATTTATTAGTACATTGGGCCAAAATATGGTGTGCTTATAAAGGGGAATTTTATATGATGTGATTATACGGGGGTGACTATATAGGGGGTTGACTGTAGATAAATTTATAATTTAATTTATTAAATCTTACTTGTCTAAGAATTATTTTAAAATTTCAGGTAAATAATTTTAGTCATTTTTCTTTTTATGGTTGATAAACTCAGGGAACTAACGATAATTTAAAAAATCGTATTTTGCGGTAAGTAAGCACCCCGAAAATAAGCACCCCTGACCAGAATTATGGCGATTTTGGCCAAAATTATGAGGATCTTGGCCGGCATCAAGTGCAAAAAAGGGGTGCTTATGTACCGCAAAATACAGTAACTAAAATATTTTACGTGAGAGTCATTACCAACTTCAGTTTAATGCCATAATATTCGTCATCATCCAAAATTCTGTGTTAGTTTGGAAAATAGAAATAAATTTTTTAAAAAAAAATCTAAAATTGAAACTTATATGGTAATAAAATTTCCAGAGTTGGAAATGAATATAATTATGTTTTGCAACGCACAAAAATTTCATTTACATGACATCACCTTTCATACATTAGAGATTTCTTATTGCAGTTAAGGAGAATGATTTATCACGTCATTCACAATATATATTTTTTATTAATATTAAAATTAGAATACAACCTTCGTAAAAAAATGCACTGTCATTGAAGAATTGCGTAAAATCAAATATTATTATAAGACAAATTATTACTTAATTATATATAAATATTTTTCTGTATTTTGAATTTATTTTTAATATTTAATATTTAGATCGCTGGGATAGTTTTCAAAAAAAAGAAATATTATTTTATTAAATTCATTGTAATTACAAATAAAAATCTTTTGTTGTTCGTATTTTATTATAAAAAAGTAATCAGTTGAACGAGATTTATTAAACTTTTTATAGTAATATACATTTTTTTAATAAAATATAAACGATCTATTTTATGCATCAAAAATACTTCAAGAATTCAAGTATAATTATGGTTTCTTCAACTATAAGCACATGAAAGAAAAGTCGTGACATTGTCGAGCAGAAAATTAAATAAGTAAAACAATGTAATCTTATAACTATTAATTTATTCACTATTACCGAATTATCATTAAAGTAATATATCGAATAATTCAATGGTTGTTTATTAGCATTAATAGTGTTGAATGTCAGTTCTTATACGCTTAAAAATAAGCTATACATTATCTTTTGTGCCTACCAATCAGTTATCAATTGATCTTAAATAAGCGTACGATACACTGTTACTGACGATTTCTTAATGAATAATATTAAAACGCTGATTGAGGGAATATTGAGTGAGAAAGCCGCCAATTTTCATTAATTTTTATGTAAGCTCTGTAGTCTGTATAACACTACACTATGGTATTGTTTATTACCAAATCTTCCTTAATTGGTAACACTAGCTTATTGTCTTACAAAATCTGATTGGTTTAAATAACACTTCTATTACTAGCCAATTTTACAACAAACTTTGGCCAAATCCCAAATATCTAGTCGAAAAAATTGATAAAATTTAAGCTAAATTTGAAAATAACACTGCTTCAATAATTCTTACTATTTTTGTGAAAAATAAAAAATAAAAAGAGAAGGTAATTTAGGTTGCAATGGGGTTTTGATAAGGAGGGAATTTAATAATGTATTTAATATATTTGTATTTGCTTAATTTTAAATTTCATTTAATTTAATAAAGTAGAATTAAATTTATGTAAATACAACTATAATAAATTCAGTACAAATCGACAAATCGTATAAATTTTATGGTAAAATCAGTAATCATTCATGTAAATAATTCCATACAAATCCCGTGTATATTCCGTATCCAAACCATATTTTTAGTTTTATAGTGATACGAATTTGTGCATTTTCCGTATCCTTTCATGATACGTTATTTCTAAGGAAAAAAAATCGTATAAAAATTTTATAAAAAAACGTATCCGATTTTTTTTATAGGGTCTATATATATATATTTCTAGGAACAACACCAGGAAAATCTGTTGGATTATATGACATACTGTATCAGTGACTTTTCTTGGTAACCCAAATCTGCTAATAATATGATGTAACAAGTGCATTCATGCATGTTAAAATGAATATATCAGACATGTATTATGTTGGTTTATTGCTTGATGTAATTACATTGTATATTTGGCAGAAAATAATGAAAATACTTTATATTTAACTATACCAATTATGTTTATCCCTTTCAATAATGAAGGAAATCAATATTATTGTTGCAAAACAATCTATTCTGAAACATTATTATTCTTGCTTTCAATGGTATATTAAATATATCAAATTAAAAATCAAATGTACAATTTTAAATTACAAACTGAAATTACAGTAATAATTCATGCTATTATGCAATCATTTTACAGAAGTATAATTTATAATAAATATTACAAATAATTTTAAATATTTTACCTCATATCATTACTTTTTGATGAAATTTTCTGATATTGCTTTTTCTAACCAATTCAATGCAAGTGACCATTTGTTCTTCAATTGGAGTTGATATTTTTGCATACATCAAAACCTTTGATAAAAAAATAATGTTTTGCTGTTATCAACCAGAAAGTAACTAAAAATTGAATATTCAATCATAATACCATCTTGAACAGGACTTTCTTAACTCCTTGTTTGTGTAAATATTTGAGTAGTTATTTGCGCCATATTAATAATACCCTCTTAACCTCTTAATGTTACATGAATTCACTTCAATATTTATTTTAGGTGATAACTAGCTGTAATCTGTTGCATTGCAACAGAATTAAATGAGTTTAAATCAAGCAATATAATAATAAAATTTTTGTTTATATTTAGATAAATTAGATCTTATAAAAAATAACATGTTTATTACTTTTAATTAAAGGATATACAAAGCATATTAATTCAGTAAAAAAATAGTTTATTTTGATTATATCACTGATTTAATCTAAGAGGCAAAAGAATGAAAAAAAAAAAGATAAAACAAAAGGGGAATTATCAAAATAAAGAATCATAATTATCATTAGAACTGCAGATCTAGATAATCTAAGCCTAAATGACAGAGAAAAAACATGGATGAAAAATATTAAAAATCCAGTTTTAGAAAAATCAGAAAGAATAATTATTAAAAAACTGAAAAAAATAATATTGCTAAAAAGTTTCAGTCTTACAAAAAGAGTTTGAAACAATAACATTAAGGAAAAGATCTGGTCTAAAAAAAAAAGGCTGAAAAAAGTAATATTAAATAAAATTCTAGCTTAGTAAAAAAGAAAAAAGATTTTAAAGTTCAGTGTTCAGATAGCGATCGATTGTCCAAATTTTAAATGTGATAGATATCTGATATAACATGTAGATCGTACATAGTTATTTTACTATTTTATTGAGATTCCTCTTTCTCATACTGAATTATCAACATCTGTTGACCAAAATCATAGTTTTTATTTAAATTTTTTTATTATTTTCATTTTTGAATAATAATTATTTTTTTATAATAAGATAGTTAATTTATATTTAATGGAACTATTTTATTTTATGAATGATAAAAATTATAACAATTCATCCATTTAGAATATAATTTTATCAAATTTATTTAGTATTAATATCTTCTGAATGTTTCTCTAAGCGTAAGAACGATTGAAGTATATAGTTAAATATCAATCACGAACAATTTGAAATATTTCACATTCTACTACATTAAACTTACTAGTAGTTTTTCTAATTGATTTTTCATAAGAAGACTTTTTATAATAATTTGTACTAATGAGTACTTTCCATATAATAAGATCTCTTCTATCAAATATTGGATTACATAAAGAGTTATTATATGTAGCATTATTTTTATTCACTGCACGACTTAAGAAATAATTGTTAATTCTATCACTGTTAAAACAAAATATAAAACCATCTTTAGTAGTGCTGGGATATGCATCTGATTTCCATTCAGTTGAATTATATCATCCCAGAATTTAGTTACCTGTATTTCACTTTAAATAATTGTTACTGTGCGGGATTTATTTTCACAAATTTCATGAAATTTAATTTGTGAACGTCCATCATGAGATTCGTATGAAGAAGTCAACTTGTCTGTGAAGTCTAATTTATCAATCCATCTTGAGATTAATTCAGCATATTTGAGATGTAATAATTTTGAATCAAAATTTCATAATTTATTTTCATTGGTTATATGAGATCGTTTGGTTTATTGATTGGTTTACTCATTTATTTAATTGCAGAAAGCTATACAGAGTAAGCACACATAATACAAATTATTATACAAGCTTTGTGTTACATATTATACTATTCCTCCTTACTAAGCAGCACCAGACCTCTTTAGAAAAGCACGGTTGGGTATTAACAGTAAAATAATAAAAAATAATACAATAATTGTGAATATAATAATTAAAAAGCATAAAAAAAAATTATATCAATTTGTTTTCACATTATCTAAGCATTGCCATTCTTAAATCCAGTAGTCTTCTACATTTTTTTTCTTTTCTTTCTTCGCTCTTCTATTCGAAGCAACTCACCTATATCTATTGGTCTAGCTTCACCAAATGGATTTTGTTTAGATGGTCGGGAACCAACATTTTCATTTGGAATAGCAGCTGAACTTCGTGGTTTAAACTCAAGTATTTTGCGCATTGGTAGGAAAGTATAAGTATTAGTTGTTAATGTACGAATATTATTAGAGTTTTCAGCTTTCGATTCTGTTGATGGACGGATATCATATTTTCGTACTGAATTGTGATGGTTATCATATTTTTCCTCAGACATACGAAAACTTTTCCAATCTGTATCACATTTATGTTCAAGCTTATCATTTCCTCCATGATCATTTCGTTCAATTCCACGACTTTCAGGATTCGAAAGAGTTAAAAAAGTTTCTAATAAATATGCACATAATTCTTTTGGAAGAATTTCTCTATAAGGAAATACTTTATCAACAAATTCTTTAGAAGTTAAATCGTAAAATCTAATAAAAGGAATACATTGTTTTAATGTATTCTTTAAAGTATTAAGATCATCATTTGAAAAGTTTGCAATTTCAGAAGGAAGTTCAGGATTTTGAGCAAAACCCCATTTAAGTACATGTTCCCAAATATGAACTTCGCTAGTTTTAAGATTATCATTTTTTACAATTGAAATCAAAAGATTTTCCGGAATTGAAGTGAAATCGGGAGATTTAAAAATCTTATCCGGTTCTTCAGTTATTAAATCAGTACAATAATTTTGAAGTTCTGAGAGTGAATTATTTTCAAAACTTGTTTTATAAACGAAATTAAAATTTTCTTCCATCCAACTTTTTTTATTTTCAATCAAAAAGGATTGTAAATAAGTGACTAATTCCTGAAGATTAAGTTCATTAGCAGCAACCATGACCTTAATTATATCTGAATTATCATAATCATTTAAAGAAATCTTTCCGCCATAAATATATCTAAAGTAAAAAAAAAAAATTGTGAAAATTAGAATTATTATACTTTAGTTTTTGTTAATAATTAATAGTCCTTTATTACCTTAAAATGATTTCAAAAATTTCAGGAGAAATATTTGATAATTTGATATGTGTCAAAGTCTCATCATCTTTCTTTTTATTAGTTGATAAAATTCTTCGTAAATAAGAAGAACGATAATATAAAATGACCATATGTGCACGAAAGACCCTTACATAAGGGTCAATACCAACTTCAATGGTTATATCATAAAATTCATCATCATTTAAAATTTCAAGTAAATTTTGTGATAAATTTGGTAAAAGTTTATTATCATTCATTTTTATAAAATAGTTAACGGAAAGGAAGGAAATGAGGAAATGAGAAAAAGAGTCGGCTTAAATTTGTAAATGATTAGCCTAGCCTTATATATATATATATATATTTTATACGTCATTATTTTATTTAATTTTGCACTACATATGTTGTAATAAGCTAAATGTGCCAGTATTGCCATCGATCGCTTATTTTGTATCACTAAAAAGAAGAAAATAAGATTTAACAATTGAGCTGAATTTAACATTATAATATAATGTCTTCCTATAAAATTATTAGGACCTTGCTTTATATAATTTGCACATTTAAAATGAGGGTAAAATTTGGCATTCGGACAGTATAACGAAACTTTATTTTATTTACGTAAAAATTGGATGAATGATTCGCTGATCAAGTAACATAGAATGATTAATGTGGGCAAAATTTTGCTGATCATTAAGAAAAATTAGCAATTAGGTAACTTTTCAGAATCGATCAAAATCAAATTTAACATTATTTTGTAATTAGATATATAATATATCATTTAATTTATTATATTTTAATCGATAAGTGTCAGACATTTCATAATTATATAATCATTCTCTTTTTTTCATTGAATATTACATATTCATGGTTTTTTTATGATGATTCTATAATATCGATATACAAAGAAAAGTTTTTAATGGAAATATAATAAAACGAGATAGTATTTATTCATACGATGAATAATTAATTAATGACATTATTTTAAATGTATCAATTTATTCTGTTGTTAAAAAAAAATATGTAATTATATTTTATTATATTATTTTGTAATTTCAAGTAAGGTACTAAATAATGACGTAGATAGACTATTATACTATGATTTTTACTTGAATTAATGTTTATTGCAAAAGCTTGGCTAATCAAAAATTTATTCAATATAATATTCAGAAAATAAAATTTTTATGTTTTAAATAATTATAAATTTTAAAGATTTATGAGTAATAAAAATGAAAATACGTTGCATCAATTCTACAATAATTACTAATAGGAATGATGAAATGGTTACTTTTTTTAAAAAAAATAATCATCAATATATGGAGATTGGAGACTACTAACAACAATTACACTTAATATTAACATTAAACGAGGAAATTTTAACATAAACAGTTGAAGTACTTTCAATACAGAATCTAATATAAATAAAAATCATATAAGTTATATTTTATACTTAATTTTTCTTACGTCATAATTATGACAACCCACCGTTTTTGATGATCAATGTCTTTATGTTTACTTTCCTGCGTTGAAATTTCTACTTGCTTTCTCTCTAGTATAATTATGATCACACTTTAAATATACTTTGCGATTATTCGGCAGTGGACTCAAAAAAGTTGGTCTAAAAATTTATAACAAAAATAATGAATAATAGAATATTGTACAATTTTCTCGGAAAATTTTTTTTTTTTCAATGCAATCTTTTATTTTATTATTGTAGTCTTATTTTACAGCAGAAAAAAAATATGATATCTTACTATACACGTATTTTTGAATTATTGAGTTGTTTAAGGTTTAAGGGAAATACAGCAACAGTAGAATTTTATATTACTATAACACATATTTAACATATTTCAAATTTTCTTAATTTGCACAGTTAAAAAATTTCTTTTGAAAATCAAGAAATATATATTAATACATGTTCATATATTGAAGTTTACAACCATTTAATTTTGTTTTTGCGGATTATAAAACAATCCCATTAAATATAGCACTGTATATTAATACTCCAAGTAATTATTTAAAATAAAGTAAATTCTTCATTGTTAATTAAGGACGACCATTAATAAGAATATAGGAAGTTATTTATTGCTCATACAAGTAGATAATATTACAAAACATCAATATGCTCTAAATAGTTATTTCAAATAGAGTTTGCTGCTAAAATAAAATTTGAAGTAATAGTCAAGTACCTACTTATAAAATAAAAATATATACACAAAATGAAATCTTTAGATAATTTTAAAAAAATAACTTTATAGATAACGTCCACTATTTATAATGAATAAATTAATAATTTATAAATAAGCTTAAAAGCTAATATCAAAATCATTTTCTACGGTAATATATTCTATACATGAATTAAAAAAATTAAGTCAGAATTTAACAATATATTTACTGCAAATATAATGATGGTATAAATTTACTTACCATTATTATTAATATTTATATCAATATCTAATTCTATTTCATTTGTAATATAATCTAAAGAAATCAAAATAAAATTCAATCATCATAAATTATACAATTAATAAATTGATAAAATAAGAAATGCTATTTACTATTATTTTCATTTTCGAACAATCTTTTTCTTTTAATACTATGGCCTAAATATATACAGTATTATTAATTTTAAATCTTATCGGTTATTAGATTACTACTTTAATTTATATCATACCATTATCTTCTTTGTTTTCAATTAAATCATTTTCATATTTTCTTTTACCTTCAAAAGAAATAATATACAGTCATTAATATTTACATAAACTGAAAAAATAAATTATAAGTAATTTTACCAGTAGGTCCCATGTTATTTTTCTGATAATAGTTAAATTGTTCTAAATAATTAATCAAGGTAAATACTGTGTATTTCATATTTGAACAAAACTTTATATTTATTTTACCTAAATTAATAGATTGACTTCTTGAGCTCCATAAAGACATTGCAGAATGAATCATGCCGCTTAAATTTCTGCTCCTGTAAATTGCATTTGGATTATTTGTTGTTACAGGTCCAATATCTGATGATTTTATAATTTCGGTTGGGTTTTTATTATCGCAGTTTTTCGATTCTTCCTCACATATTTTATTGACCCTGTAAAATATTTCAGTAGCCGATGGTCTTTTTTCTGGATCGAAATGCCAGCATTCTTCCATTAATTCAATATAGCCGTTAGGTGCATTTGTTACAATAGGTGGTCGTAAACCATCACAAATTTCAATAATAAGTTCTATATCATGATTTCGATTCCAAAAAGGTCTTCTACCTGTCATTAACTCCCACATAATCATTCCAAAACTATATATGTCTGAAGCTTTAGTATACTCTCGTCCTTGAAAAATCTCCGGAGCCATATAAGGAATAATTCCATAATTTTCATTATATGATGATTCAGTTGCAGATTTACTTACACCCAAATCACCTATTGTTATTTCTTCAACAAAATACATACCTTCTTTACCAAAAAAGATATTTCCGCTGTGAAAATCCCTATGGATAATATTTACGTCATGTATATTGTCGAGTCCAATTATTATATTTTTCAAGTTCTTCAACTTTTCCTGCCAACTAGCATAATAAAAACCATTTTTTATATATTTGATCAAGTCACCTGAATCATAATATGGCATGATAATCATTATATCTTGAGAATTAGGATCCTGAGTAATTCCAAAGTATTTGCACACATAGTTCTTATAAGTATGATACTTGTCATAATTATTTTTCCGTTTTGAAGAATAACTATAAAATATCTTGAGCTAGAATGAAAAAACGGTTATTAATTAATTATTTATTTTAAATTAGGCTGTATTTATTTAATAGAATATTTACCTCATTCAATTCCTTAGATGTGATATTATTAGAATTGTTTAGTTTTTTGAGGGCAACTGGATAATTACTCTTACGATTGTTATATTTATGATACCAACTAAATACTGGACCATTAATCCAAATGGCTTTATAAACTTTGCTAAATCCTCCTTCAGCAATATATTCTATGTTTTTGAATTGGTCATAAGGAACAAATTCCATTTTCCCTTCGCCTTTAACAAGACGAATTTGTATGTTTCTGATAAAATCATCAATAATTTTGTTTCCACTTTTTTTCACTTCATATACCATTACTTTGTAACAAATGTGACAAATCTTAGCACATTTTTCTGCAGGTTTTCTTCTTCTATTGCATTCGTCACATTTTCGCTTTTTGTATTTTGATTTAACAATAGTTTGTGAAGGTTGAATCAAAGTTGTATCGTCTGAAAATAAAAGATCATTTTTATATTTATGATTGGCTGTTTGTTCCATGTTTTTTTTATAAAGGAAAATTAGTCTTTTAGTTTGTTAAGAAAACTACCTTATTTATGCTTTTTTAAAAATGATCTTGCTAAACAAAGAATTCTTCTTTCGAATTCTATAATTCTATACGTGATTTCTAAGAAGTTTCTAATAGAAATGTAATTTTCTAAGAAACTTCCATAGAATACAAAGAATTATTTAGTCTTACTGACATTAACATTCTTATAAACTTCCAATTACATAATTGGAATTAGAAGTAGTGTTGGAATTTGGAAGAATCAGAGCTTCCAGCCTTCCAATGAATATCATTGTCTTATGCGAAGCCGCGTGTAACATACAGTTAATCATAGATCCGGTTTACATCTCAATTAGTAAATATTTAAATTTTGTACATCCTTTCTTAAAACTAAAAAATTAATAAAAAACAACGAAATAAGATCATTTATATTTGACCATTTTTGGAAATTAATAAATTAACAGTTTGATGATTACAAAAAAGACTAATTATTTTAACTTTTTTTTTTATTAGCAGTATGATAAATTCTCATGGATTTTGTCATCGCAATTTTTAGAATTTTAATGAAAATAATGAATATGAGATATTTATTGTTTGTTAATTTTATACTTAAAATATTGCATTTTCGTATTGTATTTTTCACAAATAAAGAAATTAAGTTTCTTATCTTTATTATAATTAAAACATGTGACCATAGTTTCAAGTTTTAGTTTGTCAAAATAGTTGGTAATAATTTTAACCAGTTACCGGATTAATAAACAAGGATAACCTTTTGATAAAATAATGTTTGAAATAAAGTCTTAACTTTTACTTAAAAATTATAAGAAGTTGAAAATAAATTTATTATCAATTAATACACGGCTCTATAGGACCATCATGTACATGTCGAACTAATATTTAGGATATCATACTTATTATATGATAATAATTGCGTACAATATAAAAGTCATATACTAAATTTTTTTATTGAGTCACATGATATTAACTTATGAAAAGTATGAAAAGTATAAAAAAAGCTTAATATTATGATATTGCATTGCATGGGTATCATGCTTTGATAAATGAACGAAAATAATTCACTTGAAATTTTAATTAAAAAATATTATGATATAACAATTAAATCAGGTAATGACTCTTACAAAAAAGTATTTCTTACTAATATGATTATTTTTAAATTATCATTCTATTTATTTATGAAAGAATTTGTCATGATGAAATTTTGGCAAATATCAAACAACCAATTATTTTATCAAAAATTTTCAAATAGTCAAGAATTAATTTTAAATTGCTAAAACTTAGTTATTGCTATCGATCTTTTTAATTGAAATAAACAAATTGGATGAAAGGAAATTTCGTATATAACAGACAAATTTGAAAATGATTATTTCTTTGAACTTCCAAAAATATTGTGCTGATTTTAATTTCAATAAAAAGCAAAAAATAAATTATTTAATTTTTTCAAATTTTTCTAAAATTCCAGAGAGTCAAGTTGATTGTAATCAAATAGATTTGAAAAAAGTTGTTTAATTTTCTATATTTTTTTTTTACAATTCCAGAAAGAGTCTAGTTGATCGTAATCTAATAAATTTATAAAATCAATATTGTACTATTATGAAAATCCAGTCAGTATTAATAGTTTGATTAAGATTTAGGATTAAATTTTTCATGTATAATAATACTCTTTCGTGATACATTTATACTATGTATTCTGAAAGAAGTAAAACAATTTATGTTTAATTTGATTAAACACAAATTACTAAATAGATATTAGAAGTGGTAAATGAAAAATAAATGATTATTTTATGATAGATAATATTAAATTATTCATTTACAATATTCGTTTAAGATTGATAAAATCAGAATCCTGATTCTTTATTGATATTTAATATCTCATTTAACAACCAAATGTTTTGAAATATAAAGTGTATACAAGATAAATATAATTAATAACAGATTTTTGATATAAGACATAGTTGAATTATTATAATAAAAAAAGCTATATTGTATTCAATCATTTAACTATAATTCATATAAAGTACAGTAAATTAATTTTAATTTTTTAAAATTATTGTTTTCTGTATTTTCAGTATTACATATATAAAATTACAAACAAAAATAAGCTGGGTATTAACAAAATTCTGATATTTATCATAAAAAAAAATCGACACTACCAAAATTGTTTATTTATAACTCCACGTTTGCATATTTTCAAAATATATTTTCCTTTTTAATTTCCTAGTCAAAAGATTTTTATTTTCTTTTGAACGTCGAAATTTATAATAAATATTATTAATTACAAGATTATATCGAGGTTTATAGTCATTTCATTGTTTTATATATGCCGAAATATAGTTTCGGAGTTGGTTATAATAATTTTTTTTATTCCCTTCACAAGTTTTTGAAAAAGTTAGAAGCAAAGTTATTTCCGCATGATTGATTTTAAATATATCATTGATTGATATTTATTATTATAGTATTAAGTTCTAGATAACGGACAACTTTTTAAACATATAATACTGTATATGATATAATAATCAAAATGCTTCACCTATTTATCTAATTTATGGCTTTTAAATGAATACATTACATTTTAGTTAAAATGGTTCTCAATTATTTATAGCTATTTTAAAAAAGGTGTGATTTCATTGTGTATGTACAGTATATTGTAAATCGCTAGCAGATCACAATCTATAATTAGATTTGGGAAAAATCGGAATACTTATATTTTTGGGAATAAGTTTGAAGATCAAAAAGAGGAAAAATTCAAATTTCTAAAAAAACATGAAAAATGATATGTTTCAAAGTAAGCGGTTCGATTGATCATGAAATTTTGAAAAACGAGAATTTTTAGAATTTTGAGTTGAAAACGCAAAACGGGGTAAATTGTTTCTTGAAGAAAGCAACGTGACATATCACGGGCTTAGGTCTTACAACACCTTTTAAAATTGAAAATGATCGACACAAATGTTAATAAAATTTTATACAATCACAATGATTGATCGGCAATACATAATGATGCATTAATATTGTTCTTGCTCCCATTTATAAAGTATCGGACCAAAAATCCCCCACCCCCTACTATATACTATTGCAAAATAATTTTAGTTGAAAAAAAATATGGATTCTTTTATCAAAACTGTTAAAAAACTGATTAAGTCACATGATTGTAATGATGAAAGTAATGCAAACTGGTTTAAACAAAATTTTAGGTCTCGATCATTAGAATGTGGTAGAATTTATAATATTGAACCAATTAGATACAGAGCCAGAGCAAATTGGATTGATGGACGTATATACAGACGGGATAATTATAGTCAAAATTGGGATCATAATATGTCTATGTATCTGAATATTTTAGATCAGAAAAGAATTATGGAATATAAAATTAAGGTATAATAAATTTATCAATAGTTTCATTTTTGTGAATTAAAATATAAATTAATCGCATTGTACTGTGCCATTTTGTAAAAAAAAATTGGTTAAGAATTTTATTTTACTAATATTTCTAACTTTAATATATTATAGAATAATATATGTTTAGAATGTGATTATACATGTAATGCAATGTATTTTCGGCAAAATTTTGAAAATTGGACTAGTGGTAATAATGATATTGATGAATTTATTAAAAATACTCAACTATCAGCTCATAAAGTTAATGAAACATCATATGCAATAGAATGGATACCTTATGATAGACTTAATGACATATATATTGAAGAAGATGATAAGTTTGGCAAAGTGTACAGAGCAAATTGGATTGACGGACATATAAGTAATAATATTTCATTTAGATTGCTTGATAATTGGGATAAAAACAATCGAAATTGGAAAAGAGAAAATCAAAATATGTTTGTAATTCTGAAAATTTTAAATGGTCCAGCAAGTATTACATTAGAACTTATAAATGAGGTATAGTAAATTTATCAAAAGTTTTTTTTTTTTTGTGAATTTTAATATAAATTAATCACATTATGCTGTGCCATTTTATGAAAAAAAAATTACCAATTGTTTTAAAAACAAATGGTTGACATTTTATTTTTATTAATATTTCTAATTTTAATATATTATTGATCGTAGAACCTTTTAAAGCTTATGGAATAATTCAAGATCCGGAAACCAAAAACTATATGGTAGTTTTTGGTTGTATATGTAATTCTACATGCAATGCAACACATTTTTACCGAAATTTCAAAAATTGGACTAGTGGTAATAGTGATATTGATCAATTTATTCAAAATATTCAGCGATCAGTTCATAAGAATAATGATCTATTGTATGCAGTAGAATGGATACCGTATGGTAGACTTAATAATATTGAATATATTGTAGAAGGTGATGAGTATGGCAAATTGTACAAAGCAAATTGGATTGATGGATATATACAGTACTGTAGTGATGTAAATAATAATTGGAGAAGAGAGGGTCAAAATATGCGTGTATTTCTGAAAATATTAAATAATTCAGCAAGTATTACATCAGAATTTATAAAAAAGGTGTGTTATTTTGTAAAAGTTTCATTTCATTGTACTGTATAAAATTATGATACAAATTAATCATATTGTACTACACCATTAATGTGATCATCAACCGTTTAGTTAATTACTAATAATCTTCATTTCTATTATATTGTAGATTGTAGTGCCCAATGAAGTTTATGGAATAACTCAAGATCCAATAACTAAGAATTATATTGTAGTTTTGAAAGATATGCATAAAAAATATAATAGTGTGTATAATCAATACGTTTTCAACAAAATTTCAAAAACTGGACTAGTGGTAATAATGATATTGATAATTTATTCAATATGTTCAAAAATCATATATAAATAATGTATTAGAATGGATACCTTATGATAGATTTTATGATATCCAATATATTGCAAAAGGTGGGTTTGGAAAAGTATATAAAGCAAAATGGATTGATGGTTATATAAATGAATGGGATGACTATAATCAAAATTGGGAAAGGAAGGATCAAAACATGGTTGTAGCTCTGAAAAGTTTAAATAATTCAAAAAATGTTACATTGGAATTTATGAATGAAGTAAGTTATTTAACTATCCTTAGTAATATTTTTAAATTTATAATATTAATACTTATTTATTAATATACAGATTACATTACATTACAAAGTGAATTTGCACAAATCTGCTATTAAACTTTATGGAATAACTCAAGATCCAAAAGAAAAAAATTACATTATGGTTTTGGATTATGCAGAGCATGGAAATTTACGAAATTATTTAGATACTAATTATAATAAATTAAAATGGAATGATAAGATCAATTACTTACATAGCATTGCACATGGACTTAAAGTTATTCATGAAAAAAGATTAATTCATCGAGATTTGCATATTGGTAATTTACTAAGACGCAAAAATCTTACTTGTATAACCGATTTAGGATTATGCAAACCTGCAGATTATAATGCATCAAAAAATATAAAAAATAATGTTTATGGTGTTTTACCTTATATTGCCCCTGAAATTTTACGAGGTCAAAATTATACCAAAGCTGCAGATATTTATAGTTTTGGTATAATTATGTATGAGGTAATTTCTGGATTACCCCATATTATGATGTAAGTCATGATATAAGTTTAGCAAAGAAAATTTGTGAGGGACTTAGACCAAGGTTTAATATTAAAGTACCAAAATTAATTGTACATCTAATTAAAAAATGCTTGGATGCAAACCCATTAAATCGACCAAATGCAGAAGAAATTAAAAAAACTTTAAGTCAATGGCTTCGAGAATCAAGTGATTTATTGTATGTTAGTGATCTTAGTAATTATACAAAAATGCAAAAACAAATTAAAGGAGCTGATAAAAGTTCATCAAGTAACAGTAAATTTTCAACAAGTTTAGGAGTACCATATATAGCTCATTCAGAAGCCATTTATACCAGTAGATTACTTGATTATAATAATCTTCCTGAGCCAAAAAATTCTGATGATTATTATGAAGACAATGATAATATAATTAGCGTGAAATTTTCAGGTATTTATTAGTAAAAAATAAATATTTCATGTTTATGTAAAATAGTTTTCTTGAATTAAAAAAATTATAAAAAAGATGACAATATTAACATGAAACCCTCAAGTATGTTTTTAAAAATAAAATTAATTATAAATTACAAATTAATACTTTTTTCATTTATAATTAATAAAAAAATTTTTACTGAACCAGATAATTCTGACTATTCTTACGAAACAAGTGATAAAATGATTAATATGAATTCTTCAGGTATTGATTAATAAAAAAAAATATTTAGATTTTTTATTTAAAAAATACTAATTTTTTATCCATTAAATAGAATCCCTCCAAATTGATATTTCTCAGTTGAACATTCGTCAAGATGGTAACTATTTCTTAAACACAAATAATAAACAGAGTTATTTATAATATACTTATTTTACCTGTTCATTTTTTAGAACAAAATAACAAACCTAAAGGCAAAGAAAAAATTTAGAAAAATTTAAAACTATTTGCTATTTAAGTTATTGTAAAATTTATATTTTTAATTATTTTTTTTCGCCATTATAGTTTAAATTTTTAACTATCATTAATCTTTAGTGGAAAGGAGGCTTTCTTATGATTTAAAAGCAATTATTTTTTTCTGTTTTTTTTTCTTTTCAATAATTAGTGAATTATAGTTTTGAATAATTTATTATATATATTGACAAATATAAATTAAAAAATAGGAATAATGTTAGAAATTTCAAATTATATTGGCCTTATTGTTGTTTAATTTGTAATATGTATTTATTCATTTATTATCTTATATTTTTTGGTTCATAAAATAAAACTTTTTTATCACCAAAAATATATGGACTAAATCGTCCATGATTATAATATTGGTAACATTTTTTTAATTCATCACATTAAGATTGAATTCATATAAAAGAAACTAAATTTTAATATTTAGATTACTTATTATTCTTTTATATAGTACTGAATTATTTCAACTAACAATTTTTTTTAACCTAACCTTTATAATATACCTTAAAATTTTTATACTTTGGAAAAGTTTACAGATTTTATTGATATTGTTATTTAATTAATTTTTTTTTTTGGCGTAGGATAAAAAAAATAAATAATGGCAACATCGTTTAAATTTCTTTTTTTCAATAAACTTACCGCAGAAGGAAGTTACAAAATGCCATAATACAGAAGGAGTGTTTTCCGGTTTCAATAAAAAGCTAATAAGTAAAGGATCTTAATATTTGATTATACAAATTGCAAACATTATATTACTGGTATAATAGAAACGCATAGTCCAAAGTTGACAAAAGTGTCTAAAGTTAGGGAAGTAAGGATAAAGAAGAGCTTAAACCTATACGAGAGGTATTTTAAGCAAGAGACTTGTGGACTATTTTATAGGGAAAGTTATTAAATTTTACATAAAATGATTTGTAATATCACAACTTGATTTATTAAACATCATCAGTCATCACTAGTTAATTGTTATACAAGGAATTCTTTTTTCGAATTTTATTAATTACTGATAAATTTTTAGAAATTTTAATGGCAATATAATTTTCTAAGAAATCTTACGTAACATGCAAAGATTTTTTAGTTCTACCAACTGTGATATTATTAGAACCTTCCGACTACTTAATCGGAAGTAGAACTTATAATCTTCCTATGGCGATAATTAAAGGAGATAATAATTTAGTAATTTTATGATTTATGCAATATCAAATGATAAAAATCACGACAATAAATAGTAGAAAATAATTATAAAAAGGAAAAGAATTTGACAAAAGAATTTGACAAATAAAAACAAAATACAATAATTACAACTTAATTATTGCATTATAGAAACAACGTTTACGATCAAATTACTCGAAGGAGAATGTGTTAAATGTGTATTATCAGGGCAGTTCCAAAGTATGTTAAGATCGAAATGTTCAAATCAACGAAAGAACGATAATGAAAATATCGGTCAAATATAATCAGCATGATCCTATAGAGCCGTGCGCAACACGCTGAATATGGTTCAGTAATAATAAGAAGACAAAGAAGAGAAGCACTCATATGAATAGAATTTTCAAAACATTATACGATTCTAATATCAAAGAAAAGAATGATACAGAGAACATATTCTAATTTAGGAAAGATCTGAAAAGAAGAAAAATTGGTTAAAAAATGAAACAAACTTATCAGGATTATTAACATTTTCAAATTGATACGAAAGGATTAGAAAAGACAGAATATTTAACAATAGGAAATACGATGAAAGATGCATTGAAAGCAGTAAGATCAAAAATACTAATATAAGAAATTGATACATATTTTAAAATCGAAAAATATTAAAAAAATGCAGGAATTAGATTATGTAAAAGAAAATCGGAGATTTAGAGAACAAGAATATTTAGATATAAAAAAGGAAAATGAAACCATGAAAGAAGCAATTAAAAAAAATTATAACAGGAAGATATATTAGAGATAAATTCTTGGAAAAACCAACACCACAAATAGATGAAAGACAGTTACTATTACATAAAGAAATAAATGGTTAGCAACCTCTCAACTTTGTCAAGTCTATTAAAAAAATTAATGAATAATAAAGGTTACTATTAACATTTTATGAATAATTCTCGTATTATACGCGAAAGGTTTCAGGACTTGAAGGGCTGCGAAACACTAAGAAATATAATTGCTTGCAATCGTATTTTCTAATAAATGATTTTTCATTGCCTCTTATAAATGTCATTTCTTTATTTTCAATGTTCTTACTTCCAACATATGTAAATAGTATGGAATTAAATAATCATTAATTTTATGGTAAAATAAATATTGTTCATTTTCTGGTAGATGTTATAATTATAATATCAAATTAATTAAATTAATTGTATAATTATGAATTTTATTATTAAACAAAACACGTAAACGTCCTTTGATTTTTTTAAAAAACTCGGCCAGTAATAAAAACTTAACCATGCTAGCTAATAACGGAAAATTTAGTCCTGATTTTTTTCAACTTATTATTAGAATATCAATTTGTTACATATTCATGTTTATGGAATAATTTATGAAAATCAATAATAAAATTGTTAAAAAATGTAAGATTGCCAAACATCATTTTTTCTATAATTGCGATATTTTCTCGGCTTCCTAAATTCTATTTTTAACTTTTTAACTGCTATTTTCACTTAAAAAAGCATATTTCATTATATTCCCATGAATTACTGATTAAATCCCCCTGGTATTACCCTTGGTTTTGGATTATCTGGATTGTTGTCACTTTGATCACTAAATGCCCTTGGAATTATTACCCCTGGTTTTGGATTGTTGTTACTTTGATTACTAGCTCTTTTTGATCTCCGCCGTCGTGTCCTTCGTCGTCTTGGAAATATCTCTGGGTCTGAATTGTCATTATTTTGATTGCTAGTACTTTTAATTACCCCTTTAGTAGTAGTTCCGGTTGCCCGTGGATTTGAATTGATATCGCTTTGATTACTGATTCCTCTAACTATCCTTGGTTCTGGTTGATTACAATCATGATCCAAAAAATATTCAATCAAACTTTCATACAATTCTTCAGGAATAATCTTTTTGTATGGGTGAACCTTATGCAAGAACTCTTTATGAGTAAAATCAGTAAATTTAATAAAAGAAATACATTTCTGCAAAGTATTGCCTAAAACGCTAAAATCATCATTTGAATAACTTGTAGAATCCGAAGAAAGTTCAGGATTTTGAGCAACACCCCATTTAAGTACATAGTCCCAAATTTGAACCATACTCATATCAATATTATTATTTTGAATAATAGAGATTAAACATTTTTCTGGAATTGAAGTAAAGTCAGGTGAATTAAAAATTTTTTCTGGATGTTCATATATCAAATTTGTACAGAACATTCGAAGGTCCAGGAAAGAATCATTTTCAAAGCTTAATTGATATATTGAACTTAAATTTTGTTCTAACCAATTTGCCTTGTTTCTAATTAAAAAAGATTGTAAATAGGGAACTAGTTCTTGTAGACTTAATTCATTTGCGCTGATCAAAATTTTAATAATATCTGAAGTATCGCATTCTTCTAACAAAATCTTTCCACCATAAATATACCTAAATATTATTTTAACATAATTTAAGAATAATTTTATTAAAAATAATAACGTATTTATAAATTTAAATTACTTACTTAAGAATTATTTGAAAAATTTCGGGTAAAATATTTGTTAATTTAATATTAACCAAAGTTTCATCATTTTTCTTTTTATTAGTTGATAAAATTCTTCTCAAATATGGGGAACGATAATTTAAAATAATCATATGAGCACGGAATATTCTTACGTAAGGGTCATTACCAACTTCAATTGTAATGTCATAATATTCATCGTCATCCAAAATTTCAAGCAAATTTTGTGATAATTTTGATAAAAATTTATTTTCATTCATTTTTTTCGTAACGAAAGGGAATAAGTTTCAAAAAAAAAAAAAAAAAAAAAAATTATTCCAAAATTGTGTAAGATTGAACCTTATATAGTAACACAAGTTCCAGAATTGGAAATGAATCGAATTGTTTAAAATAATTCTTGTTCACAGCGTATAAAAATGATAAGGTGGAGTTCACATTTCATGTATTAAATTTCTATCGTAGTTAAGGAAAATGATTTATTGTGTTATTTGTGTACTTTATAATACTTACATTTGAAACAACCTTCGTAAAAAAAATAAATTCACTGCATGGATCGTCATTGTGCATCACTCTCAAGTTTGAATAACGTAAAATTTAATATTATTACCTTATTTATATAGTTTATTTTTTTATCGGTTATTTTATTATCTAATAATAAATATCTAGACTGGAATAGTTTGACTATACTAATTTTCGCCCTTCCGCCGTTGATTCTGGCTGGTGAACCGAGTCCTATTGATCAACATCTGGAATTTTTTGATTTGTAATCAATTTGTAATCATCCGGACCCATGACTTCTGCCGTCATTATATGGAATCCGAGCTAATTTCACTCGGATCCAATGGGAACCTGGGACGAAAATTAGGATAGCCTCAACAATATATCAAAAAAAAATAAATTAATAATTATTTATCGAGAAATATAATTAATTTCGATTTTACTTTATATGATGTGATCGACAAGTTGATGCGTACCAGATGCTTACGCACATAAAATCACGTGCAATTCTAGCTTATAAATTACGCCAATCATTTGGCTGGGGTTCATTTACTCATTTTTTTTTTTTTCTTTTTTTTTGGAAAATTAAAATGATTGATGATAAACTTTTACCGAAATTATCCCAAAATTTACTTGAAATTTTAAACGATGAACAATATTATGATATCACAATTGAAGTTGGTAGTGAAGTATTCCGAGCTCATATGGTTATTTTGAATTATCGTTCTTCTTATTTTAGAGGAATTTTATCAACCAATGAAAAGAAAAATGATGGAACTTTGACAAACATTAAATTACCAAATATTTTACCCGAAACTTTTCAAATAGTCTTAAGGTAAAAAAAAAAAAAGAATTAATTATAATATTTAATCTTAATAATTTATTTTTTTTTTTATTTTATTATTAACTTATATTATCGTTTAATTAGGTATATCTATGGGGGAAAAATGTCTTTGGAAGAATATGATAATTCAGTTATCGTTAAAATTATGGTTGCTGCGAATGAACTTAATCTTCATGAATTAATACCATATTTAGAATCTTTTTTAATTGAAAATGAAACGAATTGGATGGAACAAAATTTTGATTTGATATGTCAGATAAGTTTTGAAAATGACTCTTTCTTAAAACTTAAAAAATATTGCGAAGATTTAATTTCTAAAGAACCAAACAAAATATTCAGTTCGCAAAATTTTCTTTCAATTCCAAAGAAACTTTTGATTACACTTATTCAAAATGATAATCTTCAAATGAGTGAAGTTCAAATTTGGGAAAATGTAATTAAATGGGGACTCGCTCAAAATCCGGAACTTCCTTCTAACCCTACTAGCTTTTCAGAAGATGATTTCAATATTTTAAAGAACACTTTACAACAATGTGTTCCTTTTATTAGATTCCAAAATTTATCTTCAAATGAATTTTTGAAAAAAGTTAAACCTTATAAAAAAATCTTACCAAGGGAATTATATAATGATTTATTAGAATATTTTGTAGATAATGACGGTAAAGAATCAGTACCCCGTATAATTGAAGAAAATAAAGAAATTGATGATTCAAATAATATTGATTCTAAAATAATTACATTTCAACATGCTGAATTAATTTCAAAATGGATTGATAGATTAGAAAATACCGACGAGTTACCAACTCCATACGAATTCAAATTATTATATCGCGAATCCCGTGATAATGAGCACGCTGATAAATTTCAAGAGATTTGCAAAAATCAATCTCGCACTATAGCAGTTATTAAAGTGAAAAACAGCAATGAAATCCTTGGAGGATATAATCCGACTGAATGGAAATTTGACGGTAGTTTTGGCGTTACTAAAGATAGTTTTATATTCTCCTTTAGTAATAATAGTATCGATAATTATATTTTAAGTCGTGTAAAGGATGAAAAGAAAGCTATACATAATGGAAAACGCAGTACTTGTCCCCCAACATTTAATGTTGACTTGGAACTGTATAGAGATTTTCTTACTAATGAATTAAGAATTAGTTGTACGAAACGTTCTTATGAGAAGGATATTGGAGCATTCAATGATTTATATATAACAGAATTTGAAGTATTTCAAATTGAGTAGAATTTATATTAAATTCAAAATTTTGTATTATTTCATATTATTTGTGACGATAATTTACCTTTATATAATAATGGTATTTTTTTCATTCATATTTTATTTTACTTGTATTCATATTTTATTTTACTAGTATTGATTCCTATAGGTTATTAAATAAAAATTTTGTCTTTCTGGCAGTTTTTTTTAAACAAAAAATAATAGCAAATAGATAATCATTATTTGCGTTCATATGCAAAGAATTTTTCAAATATTACAAGTGTTAACTTTAATTTCTTTAATTGGTTTAATTGAATGAATTTTAAATCAATTAGTAAAAAAAATCTAATGTGAAATTTTTTAATAACTAGACATTATTTATTATAGAAAGGTATAATGTTGTCGTACGATGATTATATTGAAATTAATTTGAATCACATTTTTTATTTTATTATAAATAGTTGATATTGTGCACTAAAAAAAAAAAAAAAAATCCCGTATAGTGATTTACCAGGATTTTTTTCTATTATCATGAAAGGAATATAGTGAAATCTCTTAATTTCGCAAATTTTACCGTACATAAAGAGATCGATGTTGAACCTATAAATCATTTCTTTTATGAAACTCTAACATATAGTTCGCCTAGCATTACTGCAGGTCGTCGATACCTAGAGGCAACAGGTATGAAGATTTTTTCTTTAAGGTGGTACTAAATGATGAACTTAAAGAGTGGCGAACCCTCTTAATGAAAATTAAAAGGAGCAAAAACATGATTGATGATTATCAAACTTGTTTCATTCTTTGTCTTTTACGCCATTCTTTTAAAAATGTCCTTATATGAAATTTGCAACATATAAAGCATTTAGAAAATTAAAGAAAATCCTGTATAAATATATAAAAAAAAATGTAAAAAATTTCTACTAATATACGAATACCCTTAGCCAGTATTAGTTATAAATTAGGTATACCAAGTACGGAATAGGTTGATATTAACGATTAAAGCCTTAAATAATAATATAATGATACGCCTTTAGAAACGCGTATAGAACGACTTTTTCAAATAATTTGAGCACTTAATGAACCAATAATTCTTCCTTGAATAGTCCAATCAACCATTAAGTGAAAAATCTAAATCTACTATTCATGAGCAATTTGGAGCTTAATACAGTTGAATATTTTTTTAAAAAACTAGAAATTTGATTACATCATCTTTAATTACTTATTATTAAGACAAGCATAATCACAAAATAATGACGTACATGTGCCTACTGTCTATTATATGACGAATAGTATTTTCTACTAAAAATTTCAGAACCTATGAAAGTTTTATTTATTTAAAAAACTGGAACTATGAAAGAACAAAGAAAGATTACAACTTAGTAAAAAGTAAATATTAAGCTATACTACATAAGATCTAAAAAACACACAGTTTATGTAACTCTCTGCCACTTTTGGAGCTACTATCCTTGTTTATCATTTCCGGACGTTAACTTCTTTTGATTGGTATCTTTCATTTATCGCTTCTTTCCTTGATCATTCAGGGATTTTGTTGTACTTGTTTCAGACCTTTATTTTTGTCTCATCTGGCAGATATTTTTTTGAACGTCGGAAATTTATAATAAATCATTAATTATAAGATCATATATCGAAGTTTGCAATCATTGTTGCAGCTAATACAATAATTCTTTCTAAAATAATTTGTTCTTTCATTAGAGTTAAACAAATCATGTGTGCTAAAATTTAGTACTAAATTTCAAATACTTAATTCTGTTAGATTGTTATTAATATTTAAACAATAAATATCTATCTTTCAATATTATAAGAGTTAAATTAATAAATAGACTATTTCAAATAATAAAGTGCCTGTATTTATAATACTAATATTTCTAGAATGTACATATTCATATTATCTTAAATTGATTGCTTTTAAAAATGAAATAACATTATTCGTAGAGTCACCAAATGTGTTTACCTGAAAATTTCATAATATCCTAATGTTTATTGAAATTATACTCAAAGATTAATATCGAAATCATTTTCTATGGTAATATATTCTATATATAAATTAAAATTTAGTTAATTTCTAATATTTTTATGTAAACAACATGACAACAATATATTTGCTTACCATTATTATTAAAATTCATATCGATATCAAATTTGATTTCTTCTGAAAGATAATCTAAAAATAACATTAAATTTGATTAAATCATAATTATGATATTAATATATTATTAAATAAAAATAGTCACCATTGTTTTTATTTTCAAACAATTTTTTTCTTTTAATGGAACCTAAATAGTAAAAAATATTAATTTGTACCATAACATTTGAAAGTTTATTATTAATATAATTCAATTTTATATCATACCATTATCATTTTTGTCTTCAATCAAATCATTTTCATATTTTCTTTTACCTTCAAAAGAAATAACATACAATCATTAATATTTACATAAATTGACAAAAAAAAAAAAAAACAAATTATTAATAGATAGTTACCAGTAGATGTCGTGTTGTCTCTCCGATAATAATTAAATTGTTCTAAATAATTAATTAAAATAAATAAAATCAAAGACTAGATATTATGTATATTATGGATGCAATTTTTTTACATAATATACCAAACCTACTATATTTACCTAAGTTAATGGATTGACTTCTTGAACTCCTTAAAGACATTGCAGTTTGGATCATGCCGCTTAAATTTCTACTCTTATAAATTGCCTTTGGGTTATTTTTTGTTACAGGTCCAATATCTGATGATTTTATAATTTCGGTTGGGTTTTTATTTCCGTAATTTTTCAATTCCTCCTCATATATTCTATCAATTTTGTCATATATATCAGTAGCATGTGGCCTTTTTTCTGGATCAGAATGCCAGCATTCTTCCATTAATTCAATATAGCCTTTAGGCGCATTTGTTACAATAGGTGGTCGTAAACCATCACAAATATCAATAATAAGTTCTGTATCATGATTTCGATCCCAAAAAGGTCTTCTACCTGTCATTAATTCCCACATAACCATTCCCAAACTATATATATCTGAAGCTTTAGTATACTCTCGTCCTTGAAAAATCTCCGGAGCCATATAAGGGATAATTCCATAATTTTCATTACATGAAGATTCAGTTGCAGATTTACTTATACCCAGATCACCTATTGTTATTTCATCAACAAAATATGAATCTTTACCAAAAAAGATATTTCCACTATGAAAATCCCTATGGATAATATTTACGTCATGTATATTGGCAAGTCCTTGCATTATTTTTTTCAAGTTCTCTAACTTTTTACGCCAATTAACATCATAAAAACAATTAGTTATATAATCGATCAGATCACCTGAATTATAATATGGCATGATAATGATAATTTCTTGAGAATTAGGATCTCGAGTAATTCCAAAATATTTGCATACATAATTTCTAATATTACGATACTTGTTATAATTATTTTTCTGTTTTGAAGAATAGTTATAATATACCTTGAGCTAGTATAAAAAAAATTTAGTAATAAATTTGTTTATTTTAAATTGGAACTTTGATCAAATAGAATATTTACCTCGTTCAACTCTTTAGATGTGATGTTATTAGAATTATTAAGTTTTTTGAGGGCAACTGGATAATTACTCTTACGATCGTTACTTTTATGATTCCAACCAAATACTGGACCATTAATCCAAATGGCTTTATAAACTTTGCTAAATCCTCCTTCAGCAATAAATTCTATGTTTTTGAATTGATCATAAGGTACAAATTCCATTTTACCTGCATTTTTAACTAGACTAATTTGAGTATTTCTGATAAAATCATCAATAACTTTGTTTCCACTTTGTTTTACATTATATCTCTTTATTTCATAACAAACATGACAAATCTTAGGACTTTTTTCTGCAGGTTTTCTTCTTCTATTGCATTCGTCACATTTTCTCTTTTTGTATTTTGATTTAACAATGGTTTGTGTAGATTGAATTGAAGACGTATCGTTTGACAATATAAAATCAATTTTGCATTTATAGTTTGTTATTTGTTCCATGTTTTTTATAAAGGAAAAATTAGCCTTTTAGTTTGTCAAAAAACAATCTTATATATACGTCTTTAAAAATGTCCTTGTTTAAACAAAGAATTCGGTTTTCAAATTCTATAATTCTATATGTGGTTTCTAAGAAGTTTCTAATGGAAATATAATTTTCCAAGAAATCTTCCATAGGATGTAGAGAACTATTTAATCTTACAAACAGTAACATTCTTAGAAACTTCCAATGACTTAATTTGGAATTAGAAGTAGTGTTGGAATTAAGAAGAAGCTTCCAACCTTCCAATGAATATCATTGTCTTACGTGATACATGCAACTAACGTACAATTAATTGTGGATCCGTTTTACAAAATTCTTGGAAATAAAAAATCAATGATTGCTAAAAAAAGAAAAGATAATTTATGAATGTATTTTTTTTATTTTACATACTGTATATGAAAATTATAATAATTATAAACCTTCATAAATATGAATTTTAACTCGAAAATGCAAAATTGTTACACATATTTAAATAACAAGCAATGAATGGAACATTAATAGAATAGTGAATATATATATATTGATAAATTTGTACTTTTATTTTTTAACTGTTACGTTGTGACGTTTCTTCCTAGTCAATTGAATTAGTTAATATTAAAAATGACAAAATTTTCTTGGCCTTATACTAAAAATGGGTTACTTGAAATTGTAAATTTATACACGTGATTGCAGTTAAACAATGAAATATAGAAAATAATTATCTAATCCATTCTGTCCATCTTAAACCTAATTTTTGCTCACCGAATTTGATCTAAATATCGTCTGGAAATGGATCGGCGTGTCTATAATTAGAAATTTTAATATTTTTTTAAAAATTTTGTTTTATAGCGGTATTTTATTTGAGTGGATCTAATTTTACACAATTTTTTCATAGCTGAAATTATTATAATACCGACTTTGAGCTATTCTAAGTCTGAACTTAATTTTAATGATAACGTTTAACGCTAATATTATTTAAAACAATAATATTCAATGATGATATCCGTTCGTCTAAAGAATCTTCGTGCGATAGAACACTTTGTTCTAAATAACTTTATTTGTAATAATAAAAGTGATAATTTTGCTAAAGCAGAAGTACATCATACATTTTAAAAATTAGAAAATAGCGAAATTTAAAAAGATTATTTTATGGTTATATAATTCAAATATATAGTAAATATAGTAAACGAATTGTTACTATTCTTCAAATTTCTCAATCACTTCAGAATGTTGAGGAACATTTTTTTCAACTATTACAATAATAACATTATATAAACCATTAATTAATTTTTAAATAAAATAAAAAAAAACGAATATAATCATAAGCTTACTTTTTCTGGTTTGCTTTGGTAATAAGCATTTGTGAATATTAGGCAAGACACCACCTTGAGCAATTGTAATGTGACCAAATAATTTACTCAATTCATCATCATTACGAATGGCCAATTGTAAATGACGAGGAATAATTCTTGATTTCTTGTTATCATGAGCAGCATTACCAGCAAGTTCAACTATTTCAGCTATCAAATATTCAATAGTCGCAGCAAGGTAGACGGGTGCACTGGT
Source organism: Oehlia diaphana (assembly GCA_003833135.1). Classification (NCBI taxonomy): domain Eukaryota; kingdom Fungi; phylum Glomeromycota; class Glomeromycetes; order Glomerales; family Glomeraceae; genus Oehlia; species Oehlia diaphana. The sequence continues at coordinate 11,218 of QZLH01000988.1, read as the reverse complement.
ACCAATACGTGATGAATAATTTCCTTTTCGAAGAAAACGATGAATACGTCCAACTGGAAATTGGAGACCAGCCTGTAAAGTTATAGTTTTAATAATGATATAATCAATATATTAATTAGAGAATTTTTTCTTTTTGAAAGTAAAAATTTTAATTCAATTGAAATACTTTATTTTATTTATTTATTTATTTTTTTTTTTGATAAACAAAACATACTTTTGTAGTTCTTGAAAATTTCTTTTTTGATTTTGATTCATTTTTTCCAATACTTGATCCATTCATTTTTTTTTAATTTTTATTATTGAACGAATTTATCTTTTATTTTTTTTTAAAAAAAAAAAAAAAATAAAAGTGAATATAAATTTATCAAGATTAATATGATTCTTTTTATTTCCTTTTATATAATTTGAATTTTTTAGTATGTGAATTAGTAAGATTAATATAATTAATCATATTATTAATACCTCATATTTCAATTATTTCATGCAAATTGAATTTCTGACTTGCCATTTATATCATGGGAAAATTACAAATATATAATGATAATTTTAATAAATTAAACTAATAGTTTAATAAATAAGATTTTAACGTTCTATCATTATATTGAAGATACTGCGCAAAGTTGAATTCCGACCTTCAACCTTACGCAATAATGATGTATTGAATCTAATAAAATGTTACACATAGCGTGGATGAAACAACAACAACTTCCATTACCAGAAAATTACAACGATCATTATGATAAATTATACAAACATGAACAAATTTTACTGTGCTATGAATGTATTGATGTATTGGTAGATATTAAGCGGTATAATTAAATAATTACATTGCAGCTTGAATTAAATAATGAAGGTTACTATTAACTTTGTTATGAATAATTCTCAGTTTAAAAAGGTGCTATAAATTAAATTTTAACAAAGAGAAAAAACGAAAGATTTTCAGGAGGACTTGAAACGTTAGCAATATCATTGCTTGTTATAGCATTTTCAAATAAATGGCTCCATTGCCTTTATAAATGTCATTTCTTTATTTTAAACGTTTTTCAGTTACAAAATTTCAATATACTGTATTTATACATCATGGAATTAAATAATGTAGTAAAATGATTATCTTTCATCGTCTGATACGTTATAATAAATAAACTCTTAAATTGTATATTCAATTTTATTGGCAAAACACGCAAACACTCAGTTAGTTACAATTATTACATTAGAATTACTGAATATTATATTCATGATTATGATAATAATTTATAAATGAACATTTTTTTTAAAAAACATTAATTACCAAACTAGAACTTATATATAATATTTTATTCATTTACAAAAAGTCATAAACCATTTTATTCCACAAACTATATATTGTTATTGCATATAGTATACTCTTTACTTTATCCTTGATCTAAAAATTTACGTAGAAATGCTAAGTTTGTTTCCAGATCGTTATTAATTTGATCCCTAGTATTACTATTTTCCGTATATCTGATTCCAGATTGTTGTTACTTTGAACCCTAGTAATTCTATTTTTACCCGTGTATTTAGTTCCGGATTGTTGTTACTTTGATCCCTAGTATTTCTATTTATCCGTGTATTTAGTTCCGGATTGTTGTTACTTTGATCCCTAGTATTTCTATTTACCCGTGTATTTAGTTCCGGATTGTTGTTACTTTGATCCCTAGTATTTCTATTTACCCGTGTATTTAGATCCAGATTGCTGTTACTTTGATCCCTAGTATTTCTATTTACCCGTGTATACGGTTCCAGATTGTTACTTCTGTATCCCTCTAGTACTGGGTTGTCTTTATTTTGATTACTAGTTTCAATTACCCGTGGATTTGAATTGATATCGCTTTGATTATTAATTCCTCCAACTATCCGCGGTTCTTGTTTATTACAATCATGATCCAAAAAATATTTAATTAAACTTTCATACATTTCTTCAGGAATAATCTTCTTGTATGGGTACACCTTATGCAAGAACTCTTTAGGAGTAAAATCAGTAAATTTAATAAAAAAAATACATTTCTGCAAAGTATTGCTTAAAGCATTGAAATCATCATTTGAATAATTTGTAGAATCTGAAGAAAGTTCAGGATTTTGAGCAACACCCCATTTAAGTACATAATCCCAAATTTGAACCATACTCATATCAAAATTATTATTTTGAATAATAGAGATTAAACATTTTTCTGGAATTGAAGTAAAGTCAGGTGAATTAAAAATTTTTTTAGGTTGTTCAGATATTAATTTTGTACAAAACTTTTGAAGGTCCAAGAAAGAGTCATTTTCAAAGCTTAATTGATATATTGAACTTAAATTTTGTTCTAACCAATTTGTCTTGTTTTTAATTAAAAGAGATTGTAAATAGGGAACTAGTTCTTGAAGACTTAATTCATTTGCGCCGATCAAAATCTTAACAATATCTGAAGTATCACACTCTTCTAACAAAATCTTTCCTCCATAAATATACCTAAATATTATTTTAACATAATTTAAGAATAATTTTATTAAAAAAATAATAACTTATTTATAAATTTAAATTACTTACTTTAGAATTATTTGAAAAATTTCGGGTAAAATATTTGGTAATTTAATATTAACCAAAGTTTCATCATTTTTCTTTTTATTAGTTGATAAAATTCTTCTCAAATATGGGGAACGATAATTTAAAATAATCATATGAGCACGGAATATTCTTACGTAAGGGTCATTACCAACTTCAATTGTAATGTCATAATATTCATCGTCATCCAAAATTTCAAGTAAATTTTGTGATAGTTTCGGTAAAAATTTATTTTCATTCATTTTTTTTTGTAACGAAAGGGAATAAGTTTCAAAAAAAAAATTTATTCCAAAATTGAACCTTATATAGTAACACAAGTTCCAGAATTGGAAATGAATAAAGTAATCCATTAAAGAGAAGTTTAAACGTCACCGGTCACGAGGTTGATGACGACAATCACACGTCAGGACGGACAGGTCACATGTGAGTGGCGTCAAATGATTTTACTACTATAAGTATAGTAATATTTTATTAAACTTTAAAAAACAAACTTTTTTTTCTTTTTTCTTATTCTTTTTTATTTAAAAACTACAATGGTTGATAATATACTTTTGCCAAAATTATCACAAAATTTACTTGAAATTTTAAACGATGAAGAATATTATGATATCACAATTGAAGTTGGTAGTGACCCTTACGTAAAAGTATTTCGGGCTCATATGGTTATTTTAAATTATCGTTCCCCTTATTTACGAAGAGTTTTATCAACAAATAAAAAGAAAAATGATGGAACGTTGACACACATTAAATTACCAAATATTTTACCTGAGATTTTTCAAATAGTTTTAAGGTATTAATTATAATATACATATTTATATTTTATTTTATTTTATTTTACTATTAAATTTATTATCGCTTAATTAGGTATATCTATGGGGGAAAAATTTCTTCGGAAGAATTTGATAATTCGGATATTGTTAAGATTATGATTGCTGCCAATGAATTGAGTCTTCATGAATTAATACCTTATTTAGAATCTTTTTTGATTGAAAATAAAGCAAAATGGGTGGAACAAAATTTCAATTTGATATACCAAATAAGTTTTGAGGATAATTCTTTCTTAAAACTTAAAAAATTTTGCAAAGATTTGATTTCTAAAGAACCAAAAAAGATATTCAATTCACCAAATTTTTCTTCAATTCCAGAAAAACTTTTAATCACTCTTACGCAAAATGATAATCTTCAAATGAACGAAATTCAAGTTTGGGAACATGTAATTAAATGGGGACTTGCACAAAATCCTGAACTTCCCTCTGATCCTGCAAGCTTTTCAAAGGATGATTTCAATGCCTTAAGGAATTCTTTGCAACAATGTATTCCTTGTATTAGATTTCATAATTTAGGTTCAAAAGAATTTTTGAAAAAAGTAAAACCTTATAGAAAAGTCTTACCAAAGGAATTATATAATGATTTATTAGATTATTTTTTGGATAATGACAGTAAAAAACCAGCACCTCGTATAATCGAAGAAAATAAAGAAATTCATTTAAATAATATTGATTCTAAAATAATTACATTTCAACATCTTGAATTAATCTCAAAATGGATAAAATGGATTGATAAATTAGAAATTGCAGTCAAGTTGGCAACTTCATATGAGCTCAAATTATTATATCGTTATTCTTGTGATGAGTCCTATAAATTGAATAATGAATATGGCAAATTCCGAAAGATTTGTAAAAATCAATCTTGCACTATAGCACTCATTAAAGTGAAAAACGGCAATGAAATCCTTGGAGGATATAATCCGATTGAATGGAAATTTAATGGTTATTTTAGCGTTACTAATGATAGTTTTATATTCTCCTTTAGTAATAATAATATCGATAATTATATTTTAAGTCGTGTAAAGAATAAAGAGAGAGCTATATTTAGTGGGTTATACAGTTTTAATCTAGCATTTGATCTTGACTTGCAATTATACAGTGATGCTTCTGACCAATTTAGAGTTAGCTGTGAAAATACTTCTTATGAAAAGCATATTGGAGAAATCAACAAATTATGTGTAGAAAAATTTGAAGTATTTCAAATTATGTAAAATTTTATCCAAAGATTTGTATTAATTTTCATATTATCCATATTTTATTTTATATGTATCAGATTATTGAATAAAAAAAAACAACGTGAACTTTTAGGGGATATAATGTTAAATACTAATAAGTTAAAGGTTTATTTATCATATCACGATATTGTGCATTACAAAAAAACAAAACCGTTTAATGCAAAATTTTACCCTGTTATTACTATTACAGTCAACTCTCTCTAAATGCACCCCCTTAGGACCAGACATGAACGTGCACTTATAGAGGGTGTGCACTTATATAATTTTATAAAATTTCATGTAATATATAAAAAAATTATACTTTATTATTGTTTATCTGTTATTATATTATATGCCGTTTTAACGTCACAAACTGCAGTGAGATATTGGGATAAAACGCACCAACGCGCACTTGCACAGCAAAAATTGCATGACGTTTATTAACAAAAATCATGTTCCACTTTATTTTACGCTAAAATTTATTGGTAGATCAAGAGTTGAAATCATGTGTGTGCATTTAGGGAATATACTTTAATATATATGGTTCAGAAAATTTACTGCACGATGTTAATAAAAAGGTTCACTTAACTATTAAGTCCCAAGCTTGGAACTGAGCTTGGGAGTGTACTTACAGGTGGAGTGTACTTATAGAGGGTGTGCTTAGAGAGAGTTGACTGTATTATCATGATTTTAGGGATGTTAACGACCCAGTCCGATTCTTTTTGGTCCAGTCTTCATCAGTCTTATAATAGGTTCTGGTCCAATGATCCTTCTGAGTCCAGTCACATCAATTTTTAGCACAGTCATGTGAATTTGCGTCCAGATCATCAGACCACATGGTCCAGTGATTCGCTTAAAATTTTGATCTATACGATTTTTTTTGCTGTTTCGCTTTATAATGAGTTAATATTTTTTCTATTAAATATTTAATGAGATAATGGTTTTAGTAGATGATAGAGTATATATAAATTTCTAAGAACCTTTTGTTTCAATAAATTAAGATGCAATTAATTTTTGTTACAAGTTTTTAAACATTTTATTGTATAAAAAATGTTTATTTAAACCTAAATACTATTAATTATAAATAAAATGTAGTTCAGTTATGTAGAATTAGTTCAGTCTAATTGATCAAAATCACAGGACTTAGCACCACAGGTTGAAATGTGAAAAATCAGGCATCAATCAGTCACCAATCGGGTACCAATCAGGTAGCTGATTGGTGACTGATTGGTAACCGATTGGTGACTGATTGGCATTTTTGCCAAATATCATCACCAATCAGGCAGTTTGCTAACTTTTGATCCAATGATCAGAAACGATGAAATATAGTTCATTGGAATCGTCTCAATACGATGAATCTAATGGTAGTAAAATCATATTTTTAGAATTAATACTTGATGAGATATTAAATAAAATATAAATAGTATTTTTTATTTTTACATTTTATTTAATATCTCATCAATTATTAATCCTAAAAATATGATTTTACTACCATTAGATTCGTCGTATTGAGACGATTC
>QZLH01000987.1:24777-48323 GCA_003833135.1 Oehlia diaphana | reverse complement strand
ACAGCATTACAACTTTTGCTTTTTAATGTAGATAGGTTGCAACCTATTATATACGACACTGTGTCTTAATATTACAGTTACGGCTAACATCTTTAGTTCAGGTTGTAACATCAATGTAATCTGAATAACCTGTTGACCTGAAACTATGATTTTATATAAGTAAGTTATGGTATCATAATTCACTTTTTATATTAATTTTATATAATAAAAGTAAGTTGTGATATCAAAGTTCACATTTTTATATTAATTTTATATATATAAAGTGAATTGTGATATCGAAGTTCACATTTTTATATTAATTTTATATATAAAAAGTGAATTGTGATATCAGAATTCACATTTTTATATTGATTTTATATAAAAAAAGTTAGTTGTGATATTGCAATTCACCTTTTTATACAATTTTAATATAAAAAAATGGATTGTAATATTTCAAAAAAAAATGGTTTATACCATTTTTTTTTTTTTTGATATTTTAATAAAAATCCTGAAAATTTTCAGGTTTCAGTTCAGGTTGATAACCTGATATAATCTGATCTGACTTGACCTGAAAAAAATTTCAGGTCAGGTTTATCAATTAAGCTGACCTGACCTGACTAGGGCTCTAATCAGTTTTAGTATCAGAACGGTTTTAGTATTCTGATTTACTGAACTGAACTTTTCAATAAATTTACTGATCAGTTTTGGTAATTTTGGTTTTGATATCAGTTTTGCAAATTACCAAACCAAATTACCAAACCAATACTTTCAGTATTAGTTTCAGTAAATTTTACTAATCATTTCGGTAGATTTTACTGATTATTTCAGAAGATTTTACTGGTCAGTTTTGGTAGATTTTACTAATCATTTCAGTAAATTTACTGAATTGATTTGCTAAACTTTTACGTTGTGAATGTATTTTGACAGGCAATTTATTTTTATAAACATAATTTATTTATAAATAGTTTATTTCAAGTAATTTATTTATGATGGTTTTTATATATTAAAACCATTTTTTATTAGTATTAAATTAAAATTTTATTAAAATTTGATTAGACCTACAAAAAAAAGTAAAAGAACGTTAATAAACATTCTTACATAAAGAAAACAAAAAAAAACCCCCTACTTTCCCAAATACTTACCAGTTTTCATTTCTGAGTTGCAGGTTAAAATCTACAAAAAAAAGAAGTTAAGAACGTTAAAAAATGTTCTTACATAAAAAAAAACAAAAAAAACCTTCTCCTGCTTTCTCCTTTAAAAACACTTACTGATTCTCATTTTCAAGTTTCTAGGATGTGAAGTGACAGTAACAAAAAAAAAATTAGAAATAAAAAAAGAAAATCACCATCCATGAAAAAGAAGAAATGATTAATAAGTTTCAAAATCAAAAGAAGTAACAGAAAATAATAAAATAATAAAAAAAATGACATACTTCAGTTCCTTAGTATCTAAAATATTTCAGTAAGAAGCAACTATGTTGAAATTGTCTAAAAAAACAGTTAGCAAAAGTAAAAAGCAACAAACAAATAAATAAATAAATAAATAAATAAAACAGTAAAATAGTAAAAAAACAATAAAAATTACCTTGAACTGTGCGCTAGACTTTTCTAAGAAAGTCATTCCAAGTCTTAGAAAATAGATGATTTCAAAAAATAAAAGAACAAAAGAAAAAAAAATAGTACATGAAAAGTCAAAAGTGGATGAAAAAAAAAATATCTGCGATAAACAAACAGATTAAATATACATGTGACAAAATTACGTGAAAAAAGAACTGTACTGTACGAAAAAAAAAATTGTACAATGATTATTCGTATAGTACAGTTTAGCTGATCGTACAGTACAGTTTATATGCATACCTGTATTACTCCTTTCTACAATGAATTTAGTTCTGTTAACTATGGGTGAAAAATAATAATTTATTTTATGCAAGCTAACTTCATTTAATTCTAGTAATATACCAAATATAGGCATATTTTCTGCTCTAAACCAAATATCATATGATAAATTACATATTACTGCGTATAATACCCCTGTATTATATGTAGTGTCTTCGTATAGTTAGAACTAGTCTAAATTCATTATTAACCCAAGATGATCAGCAGTCTTTTCTGGTTAAAAAAAATTATTTGACCCTTATTCAAATGATTCTTTAAGGTTTTTTCACATCTTTCCATCATAAATATCTAATAATATCATGAAGTTTAACCAAATGGAGTCTTGTATTAACCAAATGGCAATATTTAATAAGTATTAAAATTTTACATTTACAGTCAGACCTCTATATACCGATATCCTATGTACCAATAATTGCCTGTACCAATAAATTTTCTATGTTCCATTTCACAATTAATAAAAAAATCTCATTGTACTGATATTATATATAATTTCACGATGTAACATGTACTGATACTTTTCTTTTCCCCTTTATAATCAATATGTAGTAAGATGTACTGATACTTTAGATTACACTGGTATTAATTCGGGCTAATGCTATTAATTTGGCCAGAGTTAACATAAAAGTTCCATTCAAATCACGTGACATTTTAATATATTTGCTATCTGGAGTTTGCATAATGCTGGCAAGAATTGGATTTTGGCCCGTATTATGATTCACTGATGACGGTATATACCGATAATTTGATCTACTGATATATTTTTCCCAAACTGGAAGTATCAGTATATCGAAGTCCAACTGTATTAAGTAATAAAAAAATTAATACTAAATATTGCAATATTTTATTATTTATTAAGTATTTATTTTTTTAAGCATTTTTTTAATACTTTAATTTAACACTTATAGGTTTTTTTTAACACATCTTGTATTTAATAAATGTTATTTATAAATATTTAATAAATGTTTTGATAAACATTATAATAAAAATATTATCAATTATCAGATGATAAGCCCAATAATGGTGCAATGATTCTTTAAATCCTGACTGAAGTTATATGCTTGAAAATTGCTGTCAAACATTTGTGACTGGATAATATATTAATTTGGGCATAACTAATACCTAATGTTTAAAGTGATTTATTTTCCAAAGAGAGTTTGACATTATTTGTATCATTTTATAATTGAATTGAAAAATTTTGCGTAATTACCATTTACTATTATATGATTATCTTCTGTCGATGTGTTCTCCTTTTTATATAGTTTGTGACATTTTGAGCATATTACAAAACATGCAAATCGATCAACTATGCCTAAAATTTTTCTTGTTATATATAAAGAATTTGAAAAAGTTTTATAGTTAATATTTTCACATTCTTTTAACAAAATTTTAACGAACTTTATCAAGGCTTCAGTTGCAGTATCTAAAATATTGTAATTTGATCTAAACTTCATTATTCACATCAAAATCTATATAAATAACTGATCTTCTTTTAGTAATTGTTCTGAAGTATCAAAATCAAATGTTGGATGGAAATAACTTTTGTACTCATTCAAAGATTTGTTATCATTATCAAAAGGAATATCTCATCTTGTGCTGAAGATTCACCTGAAGATTTACCAGTATAGATATTATTCGCATCATATTCAGTTACCAGTTCTTCAGAATTACTCTCAATTAATTCAATTGATTCATCAATCTCTGTAATATGTCAAAAGATGTTTGCTTTAATTCTTTTTTTATGTGAAAAAAAGTAAAATTTTATTCCTTGTACATATCAATATTATATATTATTTGTGTTAAGTATATTTTGCTTTCTATTGGCAAATCAGGACCCCGAAATATATATGTAGAGGTCAAGTCCAGAAGTGGTCCAAAATACGCATTCTTTCAGGGCCGGAATTACGATAATTTCAGCCATTGTCTAAATTAGGAAATATTATTTTGGCCGGGATTATCCATAAAAGGAATGATCTACATGATTTTTTTGACTCATTATACGCAAACTCTGACCTGACCCTTTTATGTATATTTCGGGGTCCTGGCAAATCAAATAATTTGATTAATATCTGTGACATTTGAATTTTATTTAACAGAATAGCAGCAGGTAAAGATATTAATTACTCAGAATGTAATAATTCTAAAAAAGTCGATTGTGCTAGTTTATGTGAATTTTTAGTGTGTAGGTTGACTAGTTTTTCATTATATTTACTGCAAAATATTGAACCTTCAGTCTTGGTTTTCTTATCACAATAGGAGTTTGACTAGAAATTATTACTCTTGAATCACTTTTCAAAATTTTAGTAACAGTATATTTTTTACTTATTTTTGACAATAAACTTGTAATTCAATTCAACTAATAATTGTGTATGATAAAGTTGTAATAACTTTATCATTTTTTTTTCAAAATTCGTCTTAATAAATTTAAGTTGATATCAGAATATAAATTTACTGCACTTTTATTATAATCAATGAATTTATATTTTCTTTATCATATTTAATTCCATTTGATTTTTTTCTTTTATTTATTTAATTAATAACAAATATGTTTTCATTTTTTACAATTAAATCATAATATATCAAACCTATGATTTAAAATTGAAATTTGATATATAGACCTCTACACTAAATTACTGAATTTCATGAAATTTACTTAGTAATTATTCAGAGCATAGCAAAGGACTATTTATTGTACAGAACTAGATAAATTTGTAGTACCAGTTTAACCCATGTAATTTTTCTTTCCTTCCATCTACATCATCACCACAATTTCCTTTTTAAAACATAATGCCCCTGCTTATTTCCCTTTATACTTTTTATTTTTAGTAACATTGTATGCAATATTTTTGATTACTTGATAAAGTAAAATGTATCATGTTTATTATATAAAAAAAAAAGACTCCATATTTGAAAAAATTTTGTCGTGTCGTATTACTCTACGTATCACATCTGATAAGATCAATAATCAAACAAATAAGTCACATGAAAAAAAAAGCCTTGCATTTTTTCTTTATTCTTCCCTCTTTTCTTTCATTCTTCCCTTTTCTCTCTTTTCTCTTTCTTTTGTACTTTTCTATTTCCTCTGTCTTACCCTTCCTCTTACTTCTCTCTTACTTTTTTTGGTATTTAGTTTCCTTGAACGTGATATTTCAGGTTTTTCATTTTTTTTAACATTTTTTTTTTTTTTAGGCATTGTTTCTTAGCCCTTTGAATACATAAAAACTTGGTGAAAATGCTCAGAAATGTATTTTTCAAATTTATTTATTCTAACAAAACATTGTTAACATTCAATTTTTCTCTTTTTTTAGATGGTTGATGTTTAAAACAAAATACTGAAAGTTATCAGTAGTGCCAAGAAAAAATGGTTTTTTTATGAATAAATTTTAGTGTAAATTTGACCCTTTCAGACTTTCTTTTTTATTTTTTCTTTTAACGAAATATTACTAATAGTTCTTTTTTTTTTTCTTTTGTAGGTGATTCTTTAAGTCTCTTGAACATATATTTTAGTAAGTGAAGTAAATCAATTCTTTTAGCGAAATGTTTGCTAATATTTCATCTTCACTTTTTTTTAGAGTCATCTGAATGCGTTAGATTTAGATAAGATATTTTTTTTACTTTGCTATTTATTTTAACAAAATAATAAAACTTTTACTAGTAATATTTCATTTTATTACTTTTTTTTAGACAGTTTCTTCAAATATCTATGGACATGAATTTTGGTAAGGTTGGAAATTCAGTTCTTCCTAGATGCATTACGGTATGTGTTTAAATATTTTTTCTTTATCTTTTTTTTTATTTTTAACAAAATGTAACGTCTGCTAATATTTTGTTTGTTTCTTTAGTTGCAGATTTTAGGCAGCTTTTGATGGCAAAATTAATTATTGCTCCGGATTTACAATGGTTCTCGTTTCCCTAGTATATAGTAAAATTGATGATTTTTGGGCTGCATAAAAGTTTATGAATTTTTAATAAATTCAGTTAGAATTTTTTTTTAAAAAGCCAATCAATTATATTTATTAAGTATTAAAACAAAAAAGAAAAATTTTTAAAATTTTCTCATTGTAAAGTATAAGCAACAATTTTTCTATATGTTTTTTCATTTTTACATATAAAATTATCTTGTTCATTACTTTACAAATAAATATTTCTTTGCATTTTAAAAATAGAATATTTCTGATTACATTTTTAAAAACTATAATCAATTGGTTTTTAAATAAAAAAATTTTGGCCAAATTTTATTGTGAACTCATAAATTTTTATGCAGCCCGAAAATCATCAATTTTAATATATATTACTAAGTAAATTTCATGAAATTAATGTAGGGGTCTGTAAGGTTTGATATATCAAGAAAATTAAGAAAATCATATGATTAATATCTCAATTTGATATCAATTAATTTAAGCAAAAATTAAGTGGTTCTAATTCCGGCCGAAATTAATTAATTTCAGGCGAAAATTGGCAAATCAGTAGTGTAATACTATATCACATATACGTCATTCTTAATTCCAGCCAAATGTCGTAATGCCGGCCATTTCGTGACTATCAGGTAGTTTACTGCTGCCACGAAAAAGGTACTGTCTATTAGTAGATATTTATATTTTTATTCTCTATTTATCTATTGAAATGGAAGAAAACCTCAATCAAATAGATCGAGTTCACCGAAATCATTTTCACAAACGAAATTTGTATTACGATGAAAACATTCAACGTTCTTTTCCTTCTCAAATTTCTCAGAATCATCTTAATAATAGCTTACCATTAAAAGAAGCCAATTTTTTAGTAAGGCATGAAATATCTTTGGCAGAAGTATCCCCACAATTACATTTTACTCCTTATATTTCTATATTACCACAAAAACATAGTTCATATTCATTCAAAAGGGATACGATAATATACCTTGAACGTGAAGTGACAAGCTGTAATAAAGAGATAATATGTGAAGAAGAAAAGAATGATAATGGAGCAATTGCTATGATAATTGAAACGAAGAATAATTATGATGGTAATTGTTTAATCAATGAGGATTCAATAATTTATGAAAGAATTACGGATTGCGTACTTGGTTACGAGGAAAAAGAAAAAGATGACGAAACAATCGAAACATTCAAATTTAACAACAATGTAGATAAAAGGTGTGTAACATTTTTTTTCTTAGTAATTATTTAAATTTCCATAAACTAATTTTATTTTGTTTTTAGTCTTATAATATCAGTAAGAAAATGCTTTAACTGTTCATCTCCATATCATTCATATTATAATTGTCCATTACCTTTAGATGAAAAATTAATTAAAATAAATAAAGAAAAATTTAATAATGAACAAGATAGTAAATCTAATAATGGAAGACAACAATTTAATAGTAGATATTTTATTGAATACGAAAAAGATTTTATTTTTAACATTTTTTTACCAGGTGTTATAAGTGATGTGTTAAAAGATGCTTTAGGAATATTGGAAAGTGAGGACGAACCTCCTTATTATAAGAGAATGAGAGTTTACGGCTATCCACCAGGGTATTGGGGAGATAATGAAGGAGATGGTAATTATGATAATTTAAAGAAATGGTTTATGAACTTTTTGTTGTTCTGATATTTTATTTTAATTTTAGATCCACTAAAACCTAAAAAAGATAGATTATCTAAATTGGAAGAGGAAAAGTGGAATTCAGCTACATTAAAAATTTATGATAATAATAGGAGTGATAGCTATGATTCGTTGGAAGTTTCTAGTATTAGCAGCGATTTAACAGGTAATAATTCCGATAATGATGATTCAAAGGATAGAGAAAATTATTTAGAAATAAGAGAGGGTGTCACCAACAACACTAAAGAGGAAATAATAAAAAATTACATGGAATCTCAGAAAGAGACTTTTGAGAAAGAAATCCAAGGAACTCAGGAACTTCAACAAGAGAAGAAAAAGAAAGTTCCATTAGTTTATTATCCCGGATTAAACTTAGATTTCGCAAAATTTGAAAATAGGACTAATGTGACTGTTAGAAAAACTAATAATTATAATGATAAAGAACAATTTGCATTTTATACTAAAAATACCAAAGAAAATTATGTGTGTTATCCGACCACGTCAGGTTGGTATTATAATGGATGTTCAGACTGGTATAGTTATGAACAGCCACAACCACCTGGAAGTACAAGTAATGTTCCACCTTGGATAATATCAAGTAATTTAGAATTACAGCCACCACCTCCGGGGATAATTACATACAGTTTTGGTGTGCCACCTCCCGGAATATTTACACCTAGTTCCGATGTGCAGCCACCACCTCCCGGGACAATACCTTCACTTGCAGATGATAATTCTACTTCAAAATTTGAAGCAATGTTTATTCAATCCCAAGAACATTATAAGGTAGATAAATCATCACTATTATGGAAAAAGGATGATTCAATTATATCAAAAACAGATTCATTTAAACAACAACAGCGGACATTTCAGAACAAAAATGTGAATCATCGAAATAATGAGATTTCTAATGATGAAGATTGTGTGGAAGACATGGATCTTTCCGACTAAAATAATTTATTTATTTAAGAGTATAAAGTTACTCAAATCACTCTTTGTAATGATAAATATTTTTGCAGATTTGTAATATTGCGATAAATAATTTCTAAAAAATAGGAACAGTGTTGAATAAAATTGAAACAATTTAAACCAATCCGAGTTTTTCCATTTCCTGTTAAAAAAAAAAAAATTTTATAAATCACCATCATAAAAACTATAAGTCACAACTACATAACACGTAATTGGTCAGAGTTTCTTACTTCTCTTAAGTGAATTCCAAGTCTAGCAGGACTTCTTGATACAACAACTCCAGCATTTTCTAATGCTTTAATTTTATCAGTAGCTCCACCTTTACCACCAGCTATAATAGCTCCTGCGTGTCCCATTCGGCGACCCGGCGGTGCAGTTAATCCTGCAATGAAAGATACTACGGGTTTTGGTTGTTTACGAGTCAAATTATGTTGCTTCAAATATTCTGCTGCTTCCTCTTCAGCAGATCCACCAATTTCTCCAATTAGTATAATACCTATAAGTGAAATTTATTATTAAAAAATTCCTCTTATTTCTTTTTTCTTATACGGAAATTACAAACCTTCCGTGCTATCATCTTCTAAGAATAATTTTAGACAATCTACAAAGTTTGTTCCGTTAAATGGATCACCTCCAATACCCACACATAAAGTTTGTCCAAGATTCGCCTGAGTTGTCTGGTTGACCGCTTCATAAGTTAAAGTTCCTGAACGCGAAACTACGCCAACTTTACCTTTTTGATGAATATGAGCTGGCATAATACCTATTTTACATGCTCCTGGTGCAATAATACCGGGACAATTTGGTCCTATAAGACGTGATTTACTTTGAGATTTCAAAACTTTCACAACCTATCATTAATTAATTACATAAGTTAAATACGTTATAAACTATTTTTACTTGCATTTGGATATGCTATGCACCTTGACCATATCCTGTTGAGGAATTCCCTCAGTAATGGTAACAATCAAGGGAATTTCTGCTTCAATACTATCTAAAATTGCCGCAGCTGCAGCTGGTGGAGGAACATAAATTGCGGTAGCATCTGGTTTTAATTCTTTAACTGCCTAATCAAAAATCATAAAATAAAAATAATCATTACAATTAAGAAACTTTTTAATAGGTAAAATTTCTACATAAACTTACTTCAGCTGTAGTGCTGAATACTGGTAATCCCAAGTGAGTTTGTCCACCTTTATTAGGTGAAATTCCACCCACCATATTTGTACCATATTCTATCGCTTGTTTTGAATGAAAAGTTCCCTACGAAATATATATAAAAAAAATAAAACAATTAAATAAATTGGTGGTTGAATAGGGTAAATTAAAAATGGTAGAATGATTAAATTCAATTAGAATTAATTTATACGCGCGGACCTTTCTTAATCAAACACCAGCTTGAAAGTAATGTTATTACAAAAATAACTCCCAACCTGTTTTCCAGTAAAACCATGACATATAACACGAGAGTCTTTAGTTAAACGCATATTTTTAACGGTATCCTCATAACTAGCAGACCGAATGGCACTGTAAGAAAATCCTCTATGTAATGCTAATTTTAAATTTATCATAATTAATACGATTAATAACTTAATTTCCAATATTTAATATTGATTTACCAAATTGCGCTTTTGGTTTTAGTGAACGATAGAATGAATTCTTAAAGCTGATCATTTTCTAATATAAAAGACGAAAGTGTAAAAAACGATTGTAAAATAAAACACTGTATGGCGATCACATCTAAATGATCTAAATCTCTACTTTTCTCACGTGAATGAGACCATTGTTCATTAAAAAAAAACCTACTTCAAATAGCAAATTTAAAATACTACTAATCAAGCCAATTCTTGCATATGAATTCTCAAGCACATACTACTAAGAATGATCAGATTATTCTCGGAATTGAAGTCATTTCCCGATCTGCTCTCGAACAAGATGTTAAAACGTTAATGATTTCTTATCAAAAAAAGCAAGCTTATGATTTCACTTCATTTACTGATGTTTGGAAAGAAAGGACATTTTCTTTAATACATTTCGCTTGTCCAGAGAAACTTGGCAGACCGGTGTTCATGCAAACGCTATATCAAATTTTTTTATCTTATAACGTTATGAATACGCGCTTGCTTGAGATAAAATTAGGCGTATTATATGGGTTATATCTTTTATACTTCACACAACCAGAAGTTTTCCTTAAAGAGAGAATTCGCCTTACTTATGCAACATGGCAACAGATTTTTGAACTTTACAAATACTGTAAACAATATGATCTTCATGATGCGGTTTATATATATGAAAAAATGAGAAAGGAACGTGTCTTCGAGTTCGTTTCCGATATTGATCCCTGTGGGACAATATTAAAGAAAGGAATAAAAAGAAAAACAACAAACGATTTCGATAATATAATTCACGAAATAAGTATATCTCCTGTTGGTGGACTAGGGAATACGGATATTTTGGAAGATGGAGATGATATAACTCAACAATATTATTCAAAAAGAAACAAATTAATGGGTACAGATTTGGCAAAAGTTGCTTCTAATATAGTAATTCGTCGCCGTATAGATAATCATCCCATTGGGCAACCATTTGACCCCTTTACATTGTTAGAACCATTGAGCGCAACGAATGAACACTTTAATGATAATCTTAAAGTTAAATTAGAAAACATGAAATCTGAGCGGTTTGAATATTTGACAAGAGCTAAAACTTTGTTAGAAGGAAATTCAAAAAACGTTGAATGTCAACGAACTGCCTTTGACGTCCGAAATGAATTGCGTTTACAATCATATCAGAGGTCAAATCGTCAATTTGTTCCATTTTCGTTGAGAGCAACATTAAAGGCAGCAGAAAGAGACGAGAAAAGATCTAGAACTTTTAGTATGAAAGCTCCGCCACCACCTGCAAAAGTTTTATCATCTCTTGAAAATCGGACAGCGAGAAAGGATAGTTGATCTTTCAATTGACTTGTAATAGGACTTGGTATCTAAGTAACAAATAACATTGGTAAGTTGTTTATATGTAAAAACGTGAATTTCTTTAATCTAATTTGTAGCAATAGCTTAAATATCGCGGGTTGAGTTCATTAAAGAATTCGGTGGAAGTTAAAAACTTGACTTTTCAACGGTGTAAGATTTAAATATTATAAATTTATATGGTTTAATACAGCTATGAATTGCTCACAAATTACGTGATTCTTTTATAATTTAGGAGAAAAGTTTCAGAGGCGAATTTTTGTAAAGTTGATATAAATTCGAATTTATATCTTTAACATCATACTTTACATACTTTATTTGCAAATCAAATATGATTCTTAAATCAATTCCAATTTTAAAATTTCGTTCTTCACGTGTGGCGCAGTTTCGAAATATTGTCGCATGATGAATGATTTGTAAATAAAATTCAATGTTCGAATTTTTTATGATGTCATCACTGTAAATTATTTTCAACTTCCTCTCTCGCTTGTAAATTTGAGTAGTTCGCAATCGAAAAAGGTTCATTTTAACCAAAACGAAGATTTTTTTATACTAAAATAATAATAAAAAAAAAACTAATCTTATCTCGACTTATTGAAAAGTACTTGTCAAATTAAATCTTTTATTTACTTTTAAAGTTGACTAATTTTTCACTGTAATTTTGTAATATGGAAGATACTTTTCGTCAAGCTTTTATTCAAATCGTGCAAGGAAGAAAACCTTTGAACAGTCTTGATCAACTTTTTTCAAACTCACAGAGTCTCTCTGAGACAGACAAAGACATAATACTGGATACCATCTGGTATATCGAATCTACTTTTCAGGATGACTTAAATACTGAATACCGAACAAAACTCGCAAGTATTGTAAAATATATTTTTTCAAAGAAAATAATTGATATAAAACAATTCAAGACTAGACTTGAGGTTTCTTTACTTGCTGCAACTGGTCTCGTTGACGAAAAGATATTCAACCGAAGACTTGTACGAATTAACACATCTATGTTATATAAACAACAAAAGTATAATCTGTTAAGGGAAGAGAATGAAGGATATGCAAAGTTAATATGTGAACTAGCTCAGCACTGTGATCCAGAGTACATAGCCGAGACTGAAGCGGCGTTAAATGAACGAGCAAATAGTCTCCTTGAACAAATTAAAATGTTAATAGGGTACTTTCATCTTGATCCAAATAGGGTCTTAGATTTGATTCTTGACGTATTTGTAGTTAATGTTAGAGAGCATCACGAATTCTTTTTACGTTTATTGGAGATTTCTCCGTGGAAACCTGAGCCTCCACAAATTTCTAATGGAAATAATCATGATCAATCATTCATGTGGGAAAATGATTTAGGAAATCCTTCTTGTGCTCAGCTACTTGGAACTAAATATCAAAGATATGAAGGTGATGACATGATACCAAGCGTGTTCGAATCCCTTTATGAAGTATCCGCTCTCTTAATACACCGAGGACTTGTTAATGTTGGCGATCTTCATCCGCATATTATGGTCGATGAAATAAGCGAAGAAATGGAATGGAAAAATCTGTTGGAGGTTCAGC
This sequence comes from Oehlia diaphana, assembly GCA_003833135.1. Lineage (NCBI taxonomy): Eukaryota > Fungi > Glomeromycota > Glomeromycetes > Glomerales > Glomeraceae > Oehlia > Oehlia diaphana. Next base: position 35,368 of record QZLH01000987.1, on the reverse strand, counting down.
ATAGACATGAACTTGGACTTGCCTGTGCTCTTCTTAGCATTGGTGATTTATATCACGCTCGATATTATATTTATCAGTTACCTCACATACATCCGGAAATAGCTCATAAAGTTTGTGAATTACTACATATATCTATTGAACCAATTTATGCCCCAATAGCTCCGAATATCTTAGGATCAAGAAAGTCTCCAACTTTCCCTGGATCTTGGTACTATCGTTGGAGTGACAGCATACCAATGTTTAACACTATTGATGAACTAATTCTTGAAGAAGGTCGAGAATTGTTAAATCTCGTGTCACCTTTCTTTAATGACGATATCATATTGTTCACTAAAATCCTAAGACTCGCTCTTAGGCATCTTACGATTTCAAGGTCAACCCCTAATATTTATCAAGTGGAAACAGCTTGGCTTGATATCATAAGATCTGTAATTTTACCAAGCATATCAATGTGTGAGACGAACCCAGGAGTTATTACTGATTTTTGGGATGTGTTATGTCATTATCCATACGAAATAAGGTACGGGATTTACGGAGAATGGAAGAGTGAGAGTTATAATTTGCATCCAACTTTAAAAGATTTAAAGACTAATATAATTAGGAAAGCAAGAGGCATAATGAAAAGGATCACTGATGACAATTATCGTCAGAAAGGTCGTGAAATCTCAAAATTGGCTACGGGAAACCCTGCCATTGTTTATTCAATAGCTTTAGACCAGGTTCAACGTTATCCAAATATGATAACACCTGTGGTCGAAGCTTGTAGATATCTGAGCGATTTTGCTTATGATGTCTTGAGTTATCTTATGCTTGAAATTTTAGCTAGCGATAAGCCTAGGATTAAAGATGATGGAATCAATATGGTTGATTGGTTACAAAATATCTCTTTATTTTGTGGACAGATCTGTCGGAAATATGAACCAATCGATCTCAGAAGTATTTTACAATATGTTATTAATCAACTTCAACTTGATAACGATGTCGATTTGTGTGTTATATCACAACTTATTACCAATTTGTCTGGTATCGAGCTATCTGTTATACCATCTGAAAGTGATGTATTGCTAATGAGCGGATTCGATACTCTCAGAAAGTCAAGATTATATAACATCAATCTTAACAAAAATGTACGGCGTAGTTCGGCAAGGTTGGCTAAAACTATTATAGATACTGGTTTCTTGACACCGCTCGCCTTTTATATAGCACAGATGTGTCAGAAAATTCCATTCCCTATTTCAGATGGAAATAACATACTTTCGATATCAACATCATCTGATCTCAAACAATTAGGTGCAAAATTGGACACAGTTCGTAACACTTATGTCCAATATATGGAATTTCTTGCCCTCAACGTTGATATGAAAGAACATCATAAGATGATTCCAGATATAATCGAATTGTGTAATAAATACGTAGTTCAACCGGAATATACGTTCATGCTATTACGTCCTAAATTAAATTATTTAATCAAATCACAATATGAGACGACAATGGATGTTGATAACGACAATATTTGGCAACCTGCTTTACGCGATGTAATCGAGCAAGTACAGCAGATACATCCACCGCATGTATGGAATGGGATAAGCCCAGAATTTTATACGACTTTTTGGCAGCTCTCATTGTATGATCTTCAATTTCCGGCTCAAGAATATCAAAAGGCTATAAGCGAAACTCGTGGATTACTTAAGTTTGCTGAAGACAAGAAAAGGCCGCAAGATATTAAGAAGTATACGGCTATCCTTAACGCACTTGACGATGAATATAGACAGCACCCTGAACATAATTCACGTATTCGACAAAGATTAATGAAGGAGAAAGATCATTGGTTTTCTGGCCAATTCTCAAATCGCCAAGATATCATTACACAGTTCTGGCAATATTGTCTTTTCCCACGACTGATTATGTCTGCAGATAATGCAGTTTTTTGTGCAAAATTTATTGAAGTGATGCACGAAATTGGTACAGCGAATTTTTCAACGCTTACACTCTATGATAGAGTGTTTGCAGATCAAGTGCAACTACTTACATTTACATGTACAGAAGCTGAAGCTCGTAATTATGGACGCTTTTTACAAACCTGTTTAAAATCTCTTAGCGTTCTTCATAAGGATTCCAATGCATACGAAGAAAGAGGCAAAGGAAGAGGAATACCCGGTTTCCAAATGAAATGGAGCGCTTTAAATAGACAACCTTCAAGTATTGCTGAAACTGATTTATTGCAATATGAAGACTTTAGACGTGTTTATTATAAATGGCACTCAAAACTTCTCAAGGCTTTTGAACAAGGTCTTCTTGCAATCGAATATATTTCGGTACGAAATACTATAATTGTTCTGAGCGAAATAGTTCAATACTTTCCTGCCATTGAAACTATGGGTAAGAAAGTTGAGTCATTCGTAAAGAATATAGCAGACAATGAAAAAAGATCAGATATCAAGGTATTAGCATTAAGTTATTTGGGCAAATTAAGGAGTATGAAAAAGTCATGGATTCCCTATAAGCAATTTCAAACTCCTAAACAACAAACAACTTCAAACGGTTCGAATTCTGCTACTAATCAAAATGATTCAGCTCTCAAAAATGTTACTTCAGCTGTACAACAAAATAAAGCTACCGTGCAGCCTGACCGCCCGTCAACTCCACAACCTTATCGTATCAATCCTCTATCGAATGTTCGTGATGATCATCAATCCCCACGTGCAACAGCTAGAACCAATAGTCCAAGGAGACAAATTCATCCATTACCTGATAAACCGATGGAAATAAGAAATACTATAGATGTTAGAAATCAGCTGCGTGAAAAAGAACGAGAAAAGGAACGTGAAAGAGAACGAGAACGTATTATGAAAGACAAAAAAGACATCCACAATGAACGCGAAAAAGATAAGATGGGCAAAAAAATGGAGCACGAACGCGAAAGAGAAATCAAAAAATTTGATCATCACGAACGAGAAAAAATGGGAAGGGAAAGAAACAAAATTCCGGATATGCCTCCTCGTGGCGGAGAAATCGAAAAAAAGGATGTCCGAAAACCAAGTAAAGAAAGACAGCCTGGCGATGAGCGAATGAAAAGAATGGATCATCATCCACGTGGTAAAGACAGAGAATTAAGAGATCGCGATGAGAGAGTGAAAGAAAAAGAACGAAAAGAACGAGAAGAACGTCGCGAAGATAAAGAAAGACGAGAGGAAAAACGTGAAGATAAACGCGATAAAGGAAAGGAGAAAGAACGAGAACGGAGCAGAGAAACAGAAAGAGGACGTGAACGTAGTAACCGCGATGAAGACCGTCGCGAAAGAGAAGTAGAACGTGATCGCCATCGCAACGGACGGCGTCATATTGATGACGTGTCAAGAAGGGGCCAAATGCGCGACGAGCGCGAGCGTCTCCTTGTGCCAGGAAAGAAAAGAGATCGGTCCGATCATGATCGGGATGAAGAACCCGATTCAAAGAAGCGATTGATTGAGCGTCCGGGGGAGAGAATTGTGGAGCGGATTCAACCCGAAGTTCTTGCCCCTGCATCCCGGCCACCAATAAAAATCAATCGGGCAGTGCCTTCTCATCTCTCGGATTTGTTGGTGCCCGATGGTCATTATAATCCGGGAATAAGCAAAAAGCCTGGTGGAGGCGGCGACAAGCACCGAAGGAGAAATTATTAGTGGACTTAAAAAAAAAAAATTAAAAATAAAAATAAAAATAAAAATATTCTTAAATTAATTAGCATCTATATTCATATTATTAATAATAATGATAAAATAAAATTAATAATGTACTGTAAATAGCAAATAGAAACAAAAATTTTAATAAAGTGTAAATTTTGTCATATGACTTTTACAATTCAAATGTTGCCGATTTGACGCATCTCATTTGACTGTATCAATACTTATAAATTGACGCACCTATATTTAAAATCTTTTTTTTTCGTGTTACGATATTTTCTGACCTGATTCATCAATATCCAATCAATTTCTTAATTTTTTGAAGAAAAATTTGGATCTGCTCACGCCACTTTTTATATCCAGTCATTTTTACTTTTCGAAAATTTATATATTTCCCTAAAATTTTCTAATAAATTCGTCAAGACCATTTTTAAATATTCCTTTCATATAATTTTCGTTAACCCATTTAAATATTTTATATCTTAAAGAATAATGTACGAACCAGATCCTTTAGTTAACGGAGAGCAAACAGAAATCCAAGATTTAGGTTTGCTTACGTTCTTTGATGATTTTGCTACTATTGATAATAATTCAAATACAGCACAACCACCTTCTACTACATTATCAGAATTTGAAGCACAAATACAAGCTATTTTTTCTGGGAATAATGATTATAACGATTTGGGAAGTCCTGGTCAAAATCAAAATTTTTCTAGTAATATAGATGATTTTAATAATTTTCAATATTCGGTACCAACTTCGCCTGATAATCCCTTATTTAGTTCTCCAGATATCTTAGCCTCTTTAAGCTCTCCCGATTCTTTTTTGAGTTCGCCAAATTCTTATAACAGATCACCACCACAATTTAATAATTTACAAGACTTTATTATATCGTCAAATGATGTTATAATGAAAGATTATCCCTCTATGGAAGAATCTCTTTTTGATCAATTAACTTCTCAACAAGCTGATAGAAAACGTGTTAATTCAGTTTTTGACCGCGATTCTGTTTCACCTGACAAGTCCTTAAAGAAAAAACGCAAAGGTCTAAACGGTAGTATCAGCAAATCTATTAAAAGTCCTTTCACTGAATTAAAATCTTCCGGACCTTCTGGAGAACAATTAATTAAAGATGAACCAACTTCTCTGGTTTCTAATATTATGCGTAATGACGGCACCACTCAGAGTATTATAGTTCCTAGTTCTCCCGTCGTTCCTTCGGACTTACCTTCAAATTTTGCAACAAATGGTTCTATGTTAGCATTTAACCCGGATTCTTGGAATCAAACTATTAATCCTTCCGCAACAAATTTTATCGAAGCTTCTTCTCAATTTACAAATATGCCTTTACTTGTTCGTGACGGCTCTTCTACTGCCAAATTACCTATAAATCGTCTCAAATCGACAATCACGAATACACAACCGCAACAAAATATTCAATCACAACCGAATAAGCAGCAAAAGAAAGTTGCACATAATGCCATTGAACGTCGTTATAGAAATAATATTAATGATCGTATTAATGACCTTAAAAATGTCGTCCCAGCACTTTGTCATCTCAAAAGTAAGGATAGTAAAGATGATGACGATATCGACGAAGTTGATGGAATACCTGCTGCTACAAAATTGAATAAAGCGACAATTCTTAGGAAAGCAACCGAATATATTACTTACTTGAAAAATAATAATCAAAAAGTCAAACGTGAAAATGAAACCTTGATGAAATTAATTGAAACTTTACCCGGTGGTATTGATTTATATAATATTTATATTTCTAACATTACACCGCCTGGCGGTTCTCCGGGTCAATCTCCTCCTGGTTCGCCAAATCCAGAATATGAATCACCACCAACTCCACAAACTCCACAAACTCCACCAGTTGGTTCAAGAGCTTTAATGGCTTTATTCATGTGTATGACTTTCTTTACATCACCCTCAAGTTATATTACACAATCTCATCCTATTGATCATCATCATGAAGGTCGTGTACTGACTAGTTCACCTACACCTGTCGTTGAAAAAAATTCATTGGACGTCAACGATGGTGTACTTACTATTGATCTTTGGTATTTGGCAAGAATATTTACTTTCCTTGTATGCTTGACTTACATTCTTCGACCCTCATTATTTTCAATTCAATCACGTCATTCACGCAAATCAAATTCAGTCATCACATATGCATTAAACTCTAAATCTAAGGATGCTAAAGAACTTTATCGATCCCTTACAAGTCTTTCAAATGGAATACCTTCTAACATATTTGAGATTTTTGTTGGACTTATTTCAGAATCCATTAAATTTTCTTTAAGAAGAATTTTGGGATGGGATATTACATCTGTTTACACACATACAGACCATGAAGAAAGACTTATTGAAGTAGCATTATGGGGAAGAATAGGTGAAGTTGAATTATGTGGTGGTAATGAAAAAGTTTCGCGTCTATCAATTCTTTACACTTGTTTACGTACCATTAATCTATTGGAAAGTTCGTATTCGACAAGGAAATATATATCTCTTAGTTCTTCACGTATTTATGCTAGTGCAGCATTACAAAGTTATATCGGACTTTCAAGTTTCCCATTCCTTTCAGGAAGAGTAGTTGCACACTTTTGGAAATTAGCAAACAAAGAAAAAGTACTTGATAGTAGTACAGGAGGGAAATGGCTTGAAATGGCATTAAACTGTGATCAAAAGAGTGAAATGTGGAAAGAAATTGTTAATAGAATTCGTGATTCTATTTTTGAAAAATCATCCAGTGAATTAACGAAAGAAATTACGATTCCTTTAACACTTGTGGCTGACGTACAAGCAATGATCTATCTTAAACAAGCTTTTTATAAATTTATTTCTACTAAATTTGGTGGTAAAAGGAAGTTTTCATCACCGAAAATTAAACACTCATTTTCTTTTGTTGAGTTAGTAAGGGATACCACACCTAATTCATTCACACATTGGTATGCACTAGTTGGATGTTGTATGGAGGCATTCTATTTAGAACATAATAAGCTTGGAGAAAAACTTGTTAATAGACTTAAAGATTATCCAATATTTAAATCAAACGAGAATATTAACGATAAACAAATTATTGCTATGGGTTTACTTTCTTATGCGTTATTAATGCAAGGTAAGCTCGAAGCATCATTGAAATGTGCTAATAAAGCTAGCATTGCCTTAACACAAAGAAAAGAACAAAGAAATGGCGATGATAGTTCATTGGAAGAATTAAATTATTATTCTTTTGAAATCGAACAAGATATACATTACTTAACAGAATTTTGTGTTGGATGGATTGTATTAGAAGCAAAAAGTTTAGGATGGAAAATTGTTGAAGGATTATCATCTTCTATGAACGTTCTAAATAATACCTTGAATAATAGCACGAAACAATCCACTGAAGATGAAGATGGAAAAGAAAATAAAATTGAAAATACAACAACTTCCGCCACAATGAAGACTAACACAAAATCTACTACCGCATCCACATTGAATAATAAACTGCCTAATATGTTTGATAGTGAAAGATTACAAAGTGCAATAACACTCTGGTCAAGATATTTAAGAAGATTATCAAAAAATTTGGTATTTGAAGATATAACAAAAATTCGTGATATATTTATAAAAAAACTGGTTATGCTTGAAAGTATTGTAGAAGGTGATTATGATAATAGTGATGATAAAGAAAACGTAGAAGATAATAATCAACAACATAGCTGTAATGACAATAACAATTCACCATCATTAAGTGAAAGTGAAATTAGAGCTACAAAAGCTTGGAGTATATTAAAGGGAATGTAAGGAAAAGAAATATTAATTTCATTTTTTTTCCTACTAAATTTTTTTTTTTCTTATATATGTATAATATTCTTTTTTCTTTTATATATTATATATACTTGTTCTTGGTTTTTTTTTTTTAGATTTTCTGATAAACACTTTCAATTATTTCTTAATCATTAACTCAAAAAGACTGCATGTTTCATCATTCTTATTATAAATTAATAAAGTATATGAATTTTATTTTTTTTTAAAAAAAAATGATTAAATTATAAAAGTTTCTATTAACATAATAGAGGAAAATTTTCATTTGTTTCTATTATGTCAACTTTATAGTAGTATGATAATTTTATTATAAAGTTTTAAGGAAAATTGCCTAAATCTACATATAATTTTTTATTTTATCACGTGACTACATTATGCTATACTGTACATGAAACCGAAATTATTTCGCCTCTCAAAATGGTCTCCCAAAGTCAAAATGGTTGAATAATTATCTATTTAATAATAAAAGTATTTTAACATCTAATAATTGGAATCTGATGATTTATAGCTCATTTGAAAGCTTGAATCAAGACAAATCGAATGGCGGTAAGATCATATCGATAGCATTAATATTGACCATTTTATTCTTATTTACATATTTAAACATTTTGCTTGCAGTCTTGGTATTTAGTAATCAGATTCCAATGATCTTTATGCCATTCGATTCATCTCATTGAGAGGATTCGAATGATATGAATTTCATATTTATAGCATTGATATTGATGGAGTTATTGTAATTTAAAGTTTTTACTATTTCACAACTATTTAAAATTATGAGATATAACCTAATTTTGATGGGCATGCATACTGTAATGAAACACAAAGTACAAAACTTTTCCTAATGTCATTTTATATTTGAATAGCACTTTTGGCTTATCAATTTATTTGCACATCAACAACAATGTCATCTTACTAATTTATTTTAATTTTGATGGTTAATTCTTTTATTTTAATTAAATCTTTATTTTTAATTAGATTACTTTATATTCAGTATAGATTATTTTTATTGATTAATAATTTCAGTTGGAATTGGATTGAGTTCAATTGACCAATTGTTTATTTGGACTAATTGGTACAAGTCCAATAAGTCTAATGTCCAATAAGTCCAATTGCCAACACTGTTCCTGATGGTTGATACCCACCATAAGGGGTGTTCCTAGATACTAGCCTGCTACTTCTTGTCTAAGTGGTCACCACATAATATACCATTTGAGGTTCACAACTGTACTATCAATGCTAGATAATTGTGGGCTGTAATGGTCTTTAAATAAGATCTTGTACCTAAAATGGTGGTATAAAAGGGACTAGATGGTCAATGCTATCTGACAAAAGTCTTCCTCTATGATAACAAGTACTCTTTAAAGGTTGTTAAATAAATTGAGTGCTAGTATCATATAATGGCGGTATAAAGATGAGTAAGTAATGCACTTCTAACTTCAGATTAGCCTAAATAGTCTGATGGAAATGTCTCCTATAGTAGTTCTATCTTGAGAATCTTGAGAAATTAAGTACTCAGAATGGTAATCCAAGTAAGGATAACAGGAGTACTGACTAACTTGCCTCTATTAAAAAGTACTATTTATAGTTACAGTTATGTAAAGAATATAATAAATTGCTCAGCATCCAATGATCGTAATAAAATGTAACACAGCTTGTTAAAATCGTCTTATTGAGACGAATTAAATAGTGGTAGTTTCATCTTTCTACTTTTGCTATAGTTTATGGTCAGGCCTTCCAATCCATCCCCTATTTTGAGATTTTTGAAAATAAGTATAATAGTGACTATAGATGGATTGTGACTATATAGGATAAATTTTAATAATAAAATATTTTAAACATCTAACTAGTATGACTATATAGTAGAATATGACTATAATGAAAGTGATTATCCTTTAAACGGTAATGCAGACAAATTTATTTGCAATTTTTTAAAATAAATTATATCCAAATACAAACTTTATCAATATGATTTGGATTATCCTATAATTCTGTGGTTATATTAACCTACATTCAAAGCATCAATTGTATGGTTCGATATGTGGCTAATTATCAAAATTAGACACAAATTAACCTTGAAAAAAATAACATTAGAATTTTTATATAATAAATTAATTTTCTTTACCATAATATTCTGCTTCATTACAAAGCATTTTAATATACTTATTTATTTTTATTATGAAACTTCAAACCCTAATAAACAAAATAGAGATGATAAAATTTAACTTTATGCATTTTTTTGAATTTCACAAAAATAATTGTTTTTTTAGGGTTCTATGTAAAGTTAAATTGCTACTTCTGAACATTAAAATTCATATTAATAAAAGTTATTCTCCATAGCAAAATCAACATATTCTATTAAGCTTTACTATAGCTATAATCAAATTCCAATAAAATCGTCAAAGTTGAATGCAAAATTTTTCAAAATTTTTTGTTATTTAAAAAATACAATTTTTGACCAATAGTAAATCTACAATCTTATAATATAAAATTAATAAATAATAATTATTGTCATATAAATTATGATTTAAGCTCTTTGCAAAAAAAAATTTTATTAGAATAACTTCATTTTTCATAAAATTAGATGAGAACTGAATTTTTGGTAAAATTGCAAGCAAATTTGCCTGCAGTGTCTTACTGTTTAAGGGATAAAGGAAGTTGATTGTATTACAAAAACATTTTTTTTAAATAATTTAATTTAAAAAAATATTTTGGAATATTTTTTTTGAATTTTAATAAAAATATTGTAAAGGTATTTTTTTAGACAATTTAATTAATAAAAAAAAATATTTTATTTTAATAAAAATATTTTAAAAAAATTTTTTTATAATGATTTTTAATTAAAAAATATTCACTTCATTTTTTAAAAATATTGCAAAGTTTTTTTAAAAATTTTTTTTTAAATTAAATTATTTAACAATTTATTTAAAATAATTACTTTACAGAAACTTTAAGTTTTCAAGTGATATCATTTTGATATCATTTCGATATTATTTTAATATAGATTTAATATTGATACAATATCGAAATAAAGTATTATCATTTTGATATCATTTCAATATTAAATCGATGTCGAAATGATATCAAAATGATAATAGAAATGACATCGAAACAAC